>JAQFZG010000340.1:0-36536 GCA_034695465.1 Entomobrya nicoleti | reverse complement strand
AATTTTATGGAGAAATATCAGTCGAAACGTTGTTAGGCACATCAGAAAAATCAGGAATAATCCTAATTTCCAGCTCAATCAAAAATCTTCGCAATATTTGATACAAAGACATTGAAGGATCCTGTCTGGTATAATTTTAGTACCTTAAAGTTAGTAGTATTTAAATATATACTTGCTTAGTTTAATAGTGCTTTTAGGTATTAGCAAAAAAACTTTTAAAAATAGTTCCATTGTTAGTAGACAAACTTTAATATATACACTATACGCTTACGCTGCTGCTATTTAGCTAGCTTTATCGCTCTGATAGAGTATACCTATTCTATTCAATATTGCATCTTGCATGCTCTGTTCTGACATTCTTCCTCCTTACTATCTTGCATAAAAAACAGAATAAGAGAAAAAACATTGTTATAAGTATATATACATAGTATACAGTATAGCGGATATGAATTATATGATCTGTAAAGACAAATACAGATAAATAGCAAGCAAGACGTGTACAAAACAAGCATCATATGACGGCTAAACTTCTTTTTTTAATTCGCTTTATTCTTGTGCATAGATGTATTATGTAATTTTCTTGTGTAGCGAGTTACCAAGCTTTTAAGGGTGGCGTGATGTTGATTTCCGTCATGGTCAAGTTAGTCATGCAGTCATCGCATGAATTTTTGTACACCTGCAGCTGCACAAGTGAATCGAAAGTCATGTCGCATGTGAGCATTTTTCACAAAATCCTCATGAAACATGGACTATGGAATGGACCATGAATACATTCAAAGAATGTTCAAATCACAAGGACTTAATTGAATAGCATTAGCTTGCTACTTATATATTTATTGGTTCGGTTGAAACAAGTGCAGTAGTTAACTAAATACTACAGTGCCTAAACGTCATTTACTTACGGTTAAAAATACCCGGTGAAACGGATTAACCTGGCCTAAAGTGTCTTCAAATTGGTACATTGGAAGTAAGTTATTTTAGTAAATTGGAAATCTTATCGCATGAAAACATAAGGCAGTTGAAATACAAATCTATAATCTTTCGTTTTTTGATTTTATGTAAGTTAAAAAGCTTACATAAATCTGGTGAAGTTAACTTCAAAGTTAAAAAAAAAGATTTTTACACGTCCATGCAAAATCCAATAGTAATTACCTCATAATTACTTTAAAATACCTATATACAACGCACATGTCAAGTCATGCTGAGATGCTGAAGTGGACTGGCACTTGAAATAATAATACGTCATTGAATTTGAAATGTGCCCTGCGAAATTTCATTTTTGGCATTTGTTTTTTTTCTCTGACAGCTCTGCAATTTTGTGGGTACATGATTAATGAGTGACTTGACTTGCCAAAAAACAGTAAGGATTGAAGATGGGTATTGGATCGGAAATATTAGCCAGTCTTACTAATACAGCGGGAGAAAGTGGGGAAGTTACCAACAAACCAATCAGAAATGCACTAACAGTGCTATTTTGGCCAATAGCTGTACCATACCTTGTTTATAAATTTGTTACAATGTTCCGACGGAGATTTGGCCTTAAATTGAGACCCTTGGAAGGGAAAGTTGTCGTTATCACAGGCGCAAGTTCTGGAATTGGTGAAAGTTTGGCAAAATTGCAGTATGCTGATGGGTGTCGTCTTATTCTCGTTTCGAGAAGAGTTGATGAGCTTGAACGCGTGAAAGCTGATCTTGTTAGAAGTAACACCGTAAGTACAAAAGTTATATATTTAATAATTAATTACATTAAAATTACTATCAATAAAGGAAAATTCCATAAATTTTTTTGGATCAAATTTTGAAATGCAGTATGGACCAGTCTATGTTCCCGCTGTGGTTCAGTTAGATCTTGCTGATCTCAGTTCTATACAATCAAAAACAACTGAAATTCTTCAGGTTTATGGATATGTGGATATTCTTATCAATAACGCGGGGATGAGTCATCGAGGAAATGTGTTAGAAACCTCTATCGAAGTTGATCAAAGGCTGATGGACGTTAATTATTTTGGGCCACTGGCCTTGACTAAAGGTAAACTTTCCATTTTTGTAATTCATTTATTTTGGGAAAACCACGTGTACGTGTCATTTTCAATCTGCTGAACTCTGAACATGCAAAGTAACACCTCGGTTTTTTCATTAAAAATTGCAGGACTAGCCCATTCAATGGTGGAGCGCCGGAGTGGTCGAGTGGTTTTCGTGAGTAGCGTGCAGGGAAAAATAGCAATTCCATTCAGGTATTTGATATTGCCCCAAAACTAAACAAACTGAGCAAGAAAAACTGATAAAAAAATCTACAGTATTTGTGACAGGTCTGCATATACAGCATCAAAGCATGCTGTGCAAGCCCTCGCTGATTCCTTGCGGGCGGAACTGACTGACTTGGGAATCAAAGTAACTGTAGTTAGCCCTGGATATGTAAAGACACAGTTATCATTGAATGCGGTAACAGGCTCCGGTGATCAGTATGGTCAAATGGATGCCAGCACTGCAAGTGGCCTTTCACCAGATACCTGCGCTAAAAAGATTGTACAAGCAATTATAAATGGGGATAATGATGTGGTAATTTCGTCTCTAGCTCCTAGAATAGCTATATTTCTCAGAGGATTTTGGCCAGAATTTTTCTTTTGGTTGATGGCACGACGTGCAAGGAAGGACTTAAGCTTATCATCGTAACAAGTGTTTCCGTTCGCGTATCTATATGTAAGATTACGGGTTAGGACCGACCGGTGAATTTGTTGTTTAATAATATCTTCTTCTTGTTCGACTGTATTTGTTATTTAATTTGTATTACTCTGTTATATCCGGTCTGGTTACTCAATTCAAACACCGGTGATGATGATATTATGTAGTCAGTTAAATGTTTGAAATATTACTATATATTCTTCAATATACCTATCGAAGTATATTTATCATGTTATGAACGCAATTCGTGAGTTAAAAATATTAAATCATCATTCACATTCAGTGGTGAATTTTTGTATGAAGAAAATAAATTGTGTATTTTTTATTGAATATCAAAGCCCATCCATACTTTCATGTCAAAGAATCCATCTTTCAAGATATCTTGTAGTCATTAATATTGGCGTGATGAAGTGTTTCTCATAAAATGGCATTTTGTTGTTACAAATTTAACATTCGACAGATCTTTGATAGATGCCATGGACATTGGTTAATCTGAGAATTTACTTTTACACGTTGCATTCATAATATTATCCTCGTAATGCAATTTTTTTGGGAAAAGGACTGTAAAACTTTAGCTCTAATTTTGTAGTATCAGTACTAATGATGGCTATCAATGAGAATCAAGAAGATGCCGTCGTTGTCCTTGCAGATGAGTGTCCTGCACAAAATTCGAGATCACCATACCTAGATAAAAATTCTATACTAATTTATTTAAGCCACTTCCTTTCTTCTTTTGGCGACAGAGTATGGCATTTCGCGGTTGGCTTATACCTATACCACCTTTATCCATGCTCCTTGATGGTATTTTACCTTAGATATGATTTCTTTAAAAAAGCTATTTCAATGATGAACCATGCGAATACATTACCATTCTTATCTTTATCTTTTAAGCTTACAGCCATATATGGTCTAGCGACATGTGGGGCACTATTTCTTCTAGGAGCTCCGGTGGGACGCTGGGTTGATAAAACTAAAAGACTGAAGGGTATCACCGTTATTTTGCTTGGCGATTATGTTTGATGAAATTGTATCTTTTCTACTTCAATGCAAATTAAATGGTAAAATGTACTTCAAATTTTAGCTGCTCGTATTTCGATAATCATACAAAATGCGGCGGTACTGATTAGTGCAGCCGTAATGGCAGCCACTATCCACTACAAACAGGAGATTACACACATTTGGAATGGGAAATTAGAGTTTGTTCTTTATGCTGTGATCATCATTGTGGAAGTTATTGCGGAACTTTCATCAATGGCAAACAAGTTGGTCTTGGAGAAAGACTGGATAGTGGTTCTTGCTCGCGGGGACAAGCAAAAATTGTCTTGTTAGTCAGCAATACATATAATCAATAATTTCATTAAATTTCTTGCAGCAGTAGTGAAAAATATCTTTTAAAATAACATCATTCTTTTTTACTTATCTTTTAAGATCTAAATGCGACAATGCGCACAATAAACTTAAGCTGCAAAATATTAGCCCCATTTGTGGTGGGACACCTTTTGGAATGGTTTTCATACGTAACTGGAGCTATCTTCATGGCATGTTGGAATGTTATATCCGCCTTCGTGGAGTTCTATTTACTTCAAATAATATTTGCCATTGTACCAGAACTTTCAAAGAGAAAAAGTAGTAATTATTCTCGACAAAGCAAGTCCACAGAAGAAATCAATAGAGTTACCCCAGAAGCAATTCATCAGAGTATAGAGAAACGTGAAAAATCTGCAGTCCACTTGCCGCCAGGGATGCTTCCTGAAAACGTGGAACGTCATAGTCGTAATAACGTCTGTTGTGCGGGGAATGGAAATGGGAAAGAAGATCTCTCAAATAACAACAATGATGCTGGTGCTGGTGGTATGCAACCACTCGGAGCTGACTTCAAGGAGATTTCTTTGATTACCCCACCAAAGTTGTCAAGAGCTAATAGCAAGGAACGCAATGGTGAAAGGATTAGTACACGTGCTGAGGGAGACGGTGGTGGAAGGAAAGAATCCAGCGGAAATGAAAGTAGTAAAGGAAAGCTTTACCAATTTTGTCATGGGTGGAAAATATACTTTTCCCATCCAGTGAAATATGCAGGATTGGGATTAGCAAGCTTGTACATGACTGTTTTATGTTTTGACAATATCAGCATTGGTGAGAAGAACGATTAAAAAGTGGTGACGGTGGTAATTGTACCACACATTTTACTTCATGTCAGCAGCATATAATCTTACAATTTAACTTATACAGGTTACTTATCAAGCCAAGGAGTAAGTTCAGGTCTATCTGGAAATATTACTGCTTTGGCAGCGCTAATAGGCATTCTTGGAAGCTTATCATTTCCATATGTGAGGAGCAAACTAGGGAAAAACAAGGCAGGAATCGTGGGCTTTGGTTTGGAAACAGTATGCTTACTCTTGTGTGTAGTATCTATTGTTGGCCCTGGTTCTCCTTTTCAACCAGGCGCGATATCAAGAGTTTTTGATAGATCAGCAGAGTCGTCATGTCGGAATAAAAACGATGCTGTACAATCTCTCTCTTTGATTGACCACTGGAAGAAAAATTCAAATATATTTTTGTTGGTATTCGGTATCACCTTTGCGCGATATGGTAAATTATATACAGCTAGTATTTATGTCATATCAGGATTTTTATAGCCAGGTTTAGTTTATAAAAGCATTTTTTTACTTTCTGTTTTAGGTCTTTGGGTAATAACACCTTTATTTTAATTAAACATCTGAATAGGTTACGTTACATACATTTGATTTGTTCTTACTTGTCACTTGTTGTAATACTTTCTTTATTAGATTGCTGACCTTAGCGTAACACAAATTTTCCAAGAGAAAGTCCATGAATCTGAGAGAGGTGTCATGGGAGGTGTTCAAGGGTCATTTAATCAACTAATGAGCTTACTGAAAGCTGGTCTGACAATCTTGCTGCCTTATCCCGACCAATTTGGATACCTCATTTGTGTGTCTTGGTTATTTGTATTTATCGGGTAAAGCAGCAACATGTTTACAGGAAAAAAAATACAATCAAAAGTAGACAAAAGGCCTTGTTTTGGCTTGTTTTATACTGACGTAGCGATTTTCTTGTTTCTTTTACTTTGTCAGATCAATATTTTTCATGATCTTTGTTGTCAAAGATGGAAAGAAAGCCAAGGCTGAAGAAAAGGAGAGAACGATCAGCGAACAAACTGAATGAGACTTTTGATCTTGATAAAACGAACTGCGGGGATATTTTGGGAACGTAGTTTCACGATGATATGTAGTTGAAGTACAATTTAACTGTAACGGTTCAAATAATATGCGCTTGTTTTTTAAATAATTAAACACATGCTTACACTTTTTCCAACCTATACATATGTACTTTCAGTGCATCATTTGTCATTATTCCATGCTAAAAACGGAGGACGTCATTCGGTAATAATAAAATTAGAATGCAGAAGTTCGCGAAAACATGACTTAACATATTGCAAATTGTGAGAGAGCGAGGTTTTGTGCATACATACAAGTTAAATTAATGGCTAACGGTTATGATAATTAGAACGTTATGTAATTAAAAATTCCCCTATGTGCTATGGTTTAATGCATTGGTGTTTTGAATTAGTTTCATTTCAATATTCGTATGAATATGAATACTACTCGTGACGGGTACTGACACTGACAGTTTAGCAAACATGTTTCCAATTTGCCAAATGGTAATAACCTCAACTCAGAGTTTAGTCAACTCTTTTAAAACTCATTAAGCCTGCAAATAAATTATAATGAATGCACTCATCATCTCATCATGTCATGCACATGAATTAATTTTTGATTTAAACCGTTGGGTCAATATACAGTTACATCGTTTCTTTCATTATCATTAAAATATATTTACTGTACTTATGTAGTAAAAATTCACAGGTATAAAATGACGAAAGAAAATAATTTCATAACAATCGTAGAACTACTTGGTCCAAGGAGAGTTACTAATCAAATCTGTCTATTTGAAAACTTAGGAAAAAAACGACAGTGAAAAAAATACAATGGTAAACAAAGCGTTTGAGTTTGACATTTTATATTCGGATTAGATTTCATATTTTATTGTTTCGCAATAAGATAGGGAAAACATATATAATTGTGTAATTTTAAAATTTATTACTCCCACAGGAAAGGATGTACGTAGCAGTGCTCTCACTTGCACTTCTGCTTGTGGCATCATCACCGGCAGTTGAATGTACAGAGACGACAAAAGCCGACATCATGACGTCCAGTGACATCGGCAGCTCCCACGAATTAGATAGGATCAGCAACCACCCCAACCCACTACAGGGTTCTGTCGGGAAAGCAAACTCAAACTCCTCTGCTGAGCCAGTGGACGAACAAAGGAAACCGGATGAAAAAATGAAAGATGAACAAAAGCAACATCCAGCAGAAAAGGGAGAATCCGCCGTTGATCTGATAAACATTGACGATAATAACAGTGGGAATGCAGCTGATGAAGCGCCAAAGAAAGCTAACAGCCACGAAACAGAATTGAGGTCAAACTCGTCATCATCGTCTGCAGAATCTGTTGAAAATACTTCTAGCAGACATCCGTTGTTTGCTGACCGTCATCAAGAAAATAAAGCCTCAGGGGCTGCTGTTTCGTTAAATAGTGATTCTAATTCTAGTCCAGAAACGGCTGTAGCACATGAACACGTGGAAAGGTATCAGCTCCATCAAAGTTCCGAAGAAGATTCCGTTGAAGATTTTGGTTTTAAAGCTCCAGCATCCGGTTCAGTTCACGGAAAGGTTCCTGAATCAGTGGTAGTACATTCGGGTGCTTTACCAATCCGACCTGTGTCTGGGTTCGGTAATAAAATTGTAGGAAACAGTAACATTAACGATGGAAGTGGAGCAGGCAGGATAGTTACATTCCGGAAACCGATTCCTATTGTGAGACAAGAAGCAGTTTAAAAAGTATTTCAGCTTTGGAAAATCATAACCCGATGCATTCTTGGTTATTATATGGTGTTTGGTATGAATATATAATTTGACTCTTCAAGATTTCAATAAAACCGATTTTAAACGAGACGTTATGACTGCTTTTAGGAATTCAAGTACATATACTGTTATTTTATTTATCGTCATTACTTATCTACAGACATACCATAAAAATAAGTTACACACCTATGCATAAATCCAGTATAACTAAAACTCTTAGATGCTATAAATCACATCCGAAAAGTTGGAAACTAAAGGTTCAAGCCAAGCTTCCTCGTTTGTGTGTGGTTCCAATTTTATGTGAAAACAAAAGAGATCCTGTATTTTGTTTAAGAAAACATTATTCAGGGGTCAAGCCAGGTCGCCGCAATCACTGTACAGTGTAAATGGAGGTTAGTTTATAAATGGGAGAAAACTAAGGATTTACCCAGAGAGAGGGTCTGTATGACACAAATTACACCGCACGCACACCAGGACAGCAGCAGAGATCAGACGAATAACTTTCTCTTTTGAACGAGGGTCCTTTTTTCTTTTACCACTAGCCATCAACAATAAAAGATGTACCTATACCTTCGTTTGCAAGTTCTTCCATATAGGTGCAAGATATTGTATATATGTATGGATTATAGCGTACAATTTATAGTCTAAAGTCTTATTACGAGAAACTCGCTCACATGAAAAATGACATGTCACACAGCACACAAGAAAACTTTGCTCTTGCAAAAATTTCCAACAGTTGACTTGGTATTATCAGGAGAACGGATGAGTTATTGTCTTTGTCCTAAATAGAAACTAGCCGACTAGCATTGTATTTTTACATTCGTCCTAGCACGGTTTACATTAACATTACATTTGGTAATCGAATGGTTTTTAACTATTAAGCAGGATAAACCCTTTCACAGGAATAACTTTCATCACCCAATTCGCAGGAAAAATTCCGGGCAAGTGATATCCCGTATAGTTATGGTTTAAAGATTTCTGTTACTGACCAATAATGCACAGATGAATTATAAATTAAGTTATAATCCTTATTAGATGGATAATCTATCTATAGATTCGCGCATGAACATGAATTTTAAAAAATTAACATGATCAGAATCAGAATTATGGCCGTCATCGGTAAGTTTTAGTTTTAGGCTGTAAAGTATATAGTAGTCGTAAACATAATTATAGGATTTGCAGACGAAGTTCGGTAATTACTTTTCTTTCGTTTGGATCTTTTGGTAGCACACTACATTCCGGGCTTCCTAGTTTTCGTGGCTAGATTTAGTGCAACATCGATACTGACGTGTGTAGAGAAAAAGGATACTAAAAAGGTAGCAATAACCAAAGGATACAATTTGTAAATTTAAAAAATAAATTACAATTTACCGTGTTTTGTCTACCTGCATCGAATGGCCTGAAGCAGAGCTGAGAAGCAGGCAAAATTTGACCAATTTTGTTCCCTTGCTGAAAAGGAACCGCTGTTTCTATGTAGCCTTTTTGACGTCTCCAACGTGTATAAATGCTAAAAAATAACAATAACCTGGTGCATTTAGAAAAAAGTAAAAATAAAAGCATTCTTCTCGTGAATTCTGAAAAGAATCGAATACAAAAATGGGGTTATCGTTGTCTACGAAATAGCCGTTCCTTCCAACAAGGAATTTGTCCTTTTTTACTCTAGTCACTTTTTTACAATCTTACATGGGGATGCGTTCTCTTTTACTATTATTTACTCTATGGCCTAAAGGATCGCGATGGAAATTTTTACTAATTACTATTAAATTACTATGCGTTGATTCCGATTTTTATACCGTTGATCATAACCATAATTTATGCTTATATATAGGAAATGTAATTGACATGTTTTATAAGTGTAATTTCTGCAATATAAGTATAAAAGTGAGTGCAAATGCAGATTAATGTTAATGTAAAGTGTAAATGCTGTTGTTCAAAGCCGTTCTAAAATCCAACAAAGGGATATATATTGCAGTATCAAAATAGATTTGTCTTGAAGCTCCATTGAGTTTAACGAGAGTGATAATTAAACAATTTCGATAGCAGCCAGGTATAGTTACAATTTGTTGTCATGATTATCAAACTTACCACCGTAGACCATGCTAAAGCATCTTAAAGTTTATTGGGCTTATTATATGTACACGCTTCAATTACAACACAACTAACTAAGCCGCTTTCCAAGAAGAGAGTTATCAAATCGAAAGCGCTACAAGAAGATTATTGCATTGTGGAAATGTGTGTATACGATGAAATGAATAGAAAGAAAAAGTAAATAGAAGCAACTGGACACAACGTCCACTATAATACGCATATAATATATGTATAATCTCTCGTAATTCTAAAAACATGGATTGGATATTGGTCTTCTTTATAGTAGATCTTATAATATACGCGATTCACTAGCTGGGCTAGTGTCATTGGCTTTTATTTTCTTGGCAAAGAAATTGCTTCCTTTTAGCCAAAAAAAATATAATGCTAGCGTGCTTTATCCCAATCCCAAAACAAAAGAACAGTAAAAACTTTGAATTTCCAATTGACTTTATGGCTTTGAGAAATCCTGAGTTTTGGAGTGCGTGCACATTTGTTTTTTAAAGAATTAAATGTATAGAATTACATTTAAAATTGACTCTGGCCTCCTTTATACAAACTCTAACTTGAGTCAAGTCACTTGACAGACGCTGGGTTCCAGTGGTTGGATGCTTTTGACATGACCGAGACTCATGTATTCGGATTGCAACTTTTAAAAAACTTCTAGAAGCTAGGAAAACAAATAAACATATCTTAACTTTGCAGGCCACCAAATAATGACCAAATACTTGGTTAACAATGTGATGGATGCGCCTGGTGCGCTGCGCTATAAAATGTGATGGAAAGGAACAATTATTGTACTGGAATACTGGGACTCAATTTCTTTATACACATTGAACACCGCTCCTGCAATGCTTCTCTTGTGAGATCGCCTACTTTTCTCTATCTTTCGGTAACACTCAACAAAAACTCATTTTGCCTTCTTTGTTGACATGTAGACACTAGACACATGGACAATGGACTCAATGGACACATAATATGCTATGATGTAATGGAATATATGCGTAGTATGAGTCGAGTCGAGTGTTGAGAATAAAATACATAGTCATTGTGCTAGAATGTACGGCGATTGGTTTTTTTGAGAAACTACCAATACTATTCAAACATTTCAAACTGTGTGATTCAAAGCAAAATAAAAATCACAGATCTAAATATTTCTACCATGTGTTAGGTTATGAGCTATTAATCAGCTACTCTATATTGAATAATTATGATCTACTCCATAGATCGAATAATTTGGAATTTTAGATATGAATAGTGTGCAAGTTACCATATATGGTGGATGCCTCTGAATTTGTGAAAACGGATCTGTTCCGAAGTTCCGAGAACGGGTTATATTGTGTGTATTTTCCAAATTTATGAGCTATTGGTTTTGCAAAGGCTATGCATACTACACCGATGCAGTTCAACTTATGAATGACATTTTACTGGAATTTTAAGTGATTCCACTATCGAACTTTATATTGAAAAAATGCATTGGTCAGAATTTCGTAGTCATTCTAAACCTACCCTTTTAAGCTTTTGAGGTGAAGAGACATACATAATCAAAAACGCAGAAAGAAAAATGTATGTCTTCAAAGGGCAAGATTAAATGTTTCTTTCCTTGTGGGAAAACTCTTGCAATAGAGGAAAAAGATACTATTGGCAAACAACTGAATGAAAACTACAGGAAAACCGCTCGGATGGAGTTAAGTGTTCATGAAAAGAAGTAAAGTTACTTACTCAAATGGCAGTGACAGCACAGAGTGGGGTTTCGTGCACCTAGCCGAATTGCTTTTGCATTGTTTATTAGAATTTAGCTTAAATAAAGAAGAAAATAGGTAAGTAGCGAAAGAGCAACATGTCTCAAATGAAGTTAAAACAGAAACGTTCAAATCAGAATTAATTTCGTTGGAAATGCCAACTTTTAAATACAACATCTACTGAAAGAATAGTTTCACATAAAACATACTAAAAACGTTTGTATCTGGATCGTAAAATACGTATCTGGATCTAATCAAGGGAAACTTGCACAAAAATTGTAATGGTACTGGTACTACTATGACGGATTTCCGCCAAGCGATCGTGTATACACAAACACAAACTAGGTTCATAATATTGTCAAGTGTTCATAAGGTACATAGTTTTCTTATACTTTTATCTGTCTACAATATATTTAGTTATAATATCACGGCATTGTAAACAAACCGTTGTAACTTTTGAAGTAGGTAACCGTCTTAACGGAAATGAAAAAAAAAACTGATCTGCAATCTCAAGTTAGGGTAAAGGAAAAAAGGAATGATGCTTTGAGAACACTTTTTTCACTGTTGCCCTTTTCTCTTTTGAATATGATTTCGTTTTTCGTGTAAAAATTTGCCTGTTCTTATCTAACACGTCTTACAACAGATCTTGCATCATGCTCACGAAGCAAATGTGTATTTAAAATTTGGTGCGGGCCAAGATGTTCCTTTGTTAATATGCACACGTACTACATTAGCAAGTAACCGTAAAATGATAAATGTGCTTTAATCACGAATTATGTGTGCCATTCCATACCTAATATATTTTCTTACAATATACACTGTAAAATAAAGATAAATGTTTTGGAGACTGGGAAAAGAACAGATCTCGAGAGGGAAAACTCGTTGTAGAAATAAGTGTAAAATTATTTTGAGAATGTTAGCTCGATATATGCACCTACGTACTACTTAATACAACGATAAAAGAATAAATACCTCCTAAGTTAAAGTTAAGATTCGTCCGTGACGCGCTGGTCTGGATGCATTTATAGTTGCTATATAGTGCTTTCATTTATCGTACAATTTATGAAGTTACTTAACTTTTAATTCATACATGATTCATCGTTGATTATTTTGTTTCATATGTACATGTTTTATGACATATGGCCAAAAAGTTTTCCACTTTTATTTCGGTTTTGTCTTTTGGCGTGTACTGGAATATAAATGGCAAAGTAATAGCGTCAAACGTATTTTGCTGCCACCATGTGTACCAAGTGGCATGCTATAGTTCAATCTGTTTCACTTTTTTTCCACATTCAAGTCATATCATATGACACTAGTACCTTCTTAGCATCATCTTTAGCTAGATGTAATACCAAAAAAAGTATTGACTTACAAAGTGGCGCACTAAAACTTTGCGTTAAAAATGAAAGTTCTTAAGTTGTTCAAAAATCTTGTCAAACTTTCTTGTTGTATTGTTGTTTCCCATCGTTCGTATTATTTTTTGATGCATGATACCTTGAATTTCTTTTTCGTCCATACAAAATGTGCAAATAAACGTACTTGCCAAAAAAGAGGAACTGTTGTGTGTCTGGTTGGATGAACTAAATGAATGGCAATGGAAAAGTTTTCCAACGCGGAAAACAACTCGAATTGCTACACGTACAAAAGAGCCCATGAACCTACCCACTTATATGTGTTGTGTGTAGTTTCAGCAGTTTGCAAACAATGCATGTTAGGAAGACAGAAGGGGAACGTTGAGATTCCCTGCGTATGACTTGAAGTATGGGTTATGTTTCTTCTTAAGTAATCATCTCGCAAATATAATACCAAGTTTTTCTACAGCAGCAGTATCCCGATTACTATCATAACAAGTAAACCATTATATAGTGAAAGTTCAACTCTTTATGCTGAACCCTTCGTAGTCCTCTTCCGCACAGATTCTTTATTTTCCCTATATGGTAAGTTCTCCCGAGCTAATTTTGAATGGCGAGTATCAACAAAAGCTCAAGCGTTTTTCTTGCCCTCTCTTGTAATGATATTATTACACCCAAAATGAATATATGTTTCATAAACCACAACAGCCCTTTTGATCCCTCTTGGCCTAAATTCTAAAAAAAAATGTTACGATGTTACGGCCGTTGCGTTAGAATTGAGATAGTTTTTATTGGTATTTCTATTCTATTCCTTGAAATTTACTATCAACTAAGCAGTATCACCCGATAAAATATAACAAAATAGTATGTGGGTGGGTAATGGAGAATTTAAATTAGCAGTAGTATCTAGTCTAAGTCTAGCCATATCATTACGACATATTATAGAGCGGTGTAATTAACTTCTTCCTGCATTTTCAACTTTCGTTTGCTTACTAAATGGTTTCGTTTGCATAGACCGAAATAAGGAAATAATTGAGTAAACGTATGCTTAAGTGTAAAATATTAGTGTAAATAGTTATTGCTTTCACTACCATAAACGTAGGTATTCAGGGACATATTATCTTATAGATAGAATCATTAACCTGGTGTACTGTACACTGACTGACTCGAGTGTACCGAACCACATGTTTTTAATGACTTAATTAAAACTAGTAAAAATTGATTATGTTTCGCCAGTTATTTTTCTAACACCAATTTCAAATTTGAACGTACTGCCTATCGTAGCCACGCTTACTTCATGCTTGCATCGGTCAAAAAACATTAACGAAATTTCAAAAACATGATTTCTATTATGTGAATGAGAAGATTTCAGATGTATGTTATGTATATGATGAGCTTTGGCTTGAGCACATTTTGTACATTTATCATGAGCGATTTGAGTTGGAAACGGGAACAGGAACAATCCTGATGATAGTCTTTTGTACTTACAAAGATTATTTTTTTGGCGATGGTTGTTGCAACAAAAATGTTCTTTGTGGAGTGTTTTTATGTCTCCCAAGAGAATTAATTAACAATTAAGCTTTAGTGCTGGGATTCGAATCAACAGCCCAACGTTTAGGTTATTACTTAAGATCTAAAAATGGGTAATATGTCCTGTGGTTTCGATATTGATGTTACAGTAGATTTCGCGTTGAAGTTGGATGGTTCATTTATTCATATTTGGAGCAGACACTGTAACTATAAATCAGGTTCTTTCAAGAAAATCCCATAAGTCATATCACCATCATTCTTAATAAACATTACTTTCATTCGAGCATACAAATGTAACCTATCCTAATAAACTCAAACCACATCTACAAGAAGAGGAGAGGGGAAACGTGCATTTTTCATTTTAGTAGACCTTCTCTTGAGAATTATTTACACGCTTCTGTTCTCCTAAAATACTTTCTCCAACCATGTAAAAAAAATCTTTCCAGACACCTTGTTGCAAGATTTTGTATTTTTAAACCTGTGTTTCCTTTCACTTCTATAGAAAACATATAAGGTAGTCTTGCTCTCTGGTATATACAATATCATACCAGAAGATAGAATCTAGTATACGTCGATTAAGCAGGAAATGTGCACATGGTTTTTGTGAAGAACAAGTTTTTCCTGAATATTTCGTTTCACACAAAGAAACCTTAATTGGATTCGCCAAGTACGTATTCCCATCTCATAGAATAACTATGCGTATAATACGCAACGTATTCCCCATTCCCCCATCATTATCATAGACATATATAGCTTTTCTTGGTTAGTATCAACTGTACATGAAACAAATGTTGTTGAGTACATTAACTCAATGGGTATTCTGAGAATATTCGTGGACTGTGTGGACACTGGTTAATTTATTCATTGAAGCGTTGAACTATGATCATCTGTGAAATTTATCTTGAGAAATCATGTCCATAATGGACCAGTTCATAGTGATTTATTTCGATGTTGGGCCATATAAAGTAAATTTTATACATTATAACCGTTGGGAAACTTACTGTTGTGTCAAAAATAAACTATGGCGTAGCGTTAATAATTGAAAGAATCGTTGAAGCTAAAATATTAGTTGTATAGCTAAGATTAAGTATGTTGTAACGGCTGTATTGTGTTTTTTCCATTTCCAACAGTAACATGTTTCTATCATAATAATCATAAAGATGTAAAATACCGATTTGCAGAAGTTTATTAATTAAACAATGCATGAGTTTATGTACCTTCTTAAAAACTTAAAAGCCTTGTTTAAATGTAACTCATTCGTAGCACAACGAGTTTACTCATTATGAAGTTGTCATGACGTCTCATTGTCAGTTGTTCATGACGGAAAATGTTAAGTGAAATTCCGTACGTAACTTGTCAACTCCACGGAACACATGCATTAAAAATTACTATAAATACAGTATATATAGCTCCTTTCTTTGCTCATTGCATGACTGACTACTTGTCAGCAGAAAATAAATTGAAATTGAAATTTTTCTCAATTCAATTAAAATATCCACTGGTTTATTTCAGGAAATTTATGGTGCAACAAATGCTAAACTGGATTATGTCAGTTCAGATGGTACACATTTCAAAACCAAAAGAAAACAATCTCATTCTCCTTTCACAAGTGATAGTATGCTCCTCGTGTAATACTGTTTGTCAGTTGCTTTGCTGTTTGCTGTTACCATAAGATAAAAGGAGTACCTCTGCCATTCATTGCAACCGACTTTGTTGAACTATTTTGCTCAACTGTCTAGAATGATGGAGTTAGTAAAGCATGTCTGCAAAGCCAAAATAGTCATAATCTAATGGAGTATGAGAATAGAAGAAACAACTTAATGCACTTTCCCATAATCGTAATACCTTTATACCCGCATCCCACATGCCTAAGCTAAAGCTTACATTACATTACTCCACGTTTCTCTGATCTGATCTTACTACCTGGAAATCTTTCCAGCATTTTCACCATAACCATCATCACCATAATGCATGAGCAGAATATTTTTTTTTGTGAAATGGTTACATACTACGAACACCATAAGACCAAAAGCAAGGTTATGTTATGTTATAATGTAACTGCAGTAGCAACAGAAGCAATGAGCAACGACATACTTACACTAACATAACACACTGGGTTCCTGCAGTTTTCAAGACTTATGCTGCTGGTTAAAGTTGTGTGAGCAGAGATGAAAACAGGAGAAAGTCTCTCTTCAAACGTCTCTACAAGTAAAACCAAGAGACAGGCAATGTGTACAAGAGAAAGGCTATATTAGAGAATTACTAGTGAGCTAGACTGACTACGTTTTCTCAACTGTCCACAGGGAGGTCTGCTTTCGGGTAACTCCACGATCTAAAATTACGACCGGCCTCGAAATATCGTTATTGTGAGTGTACGTACGCCACCAGATCCACTTTTCTTCTCTTCTTGTTTTTCCTTCTCTACCTTTTTACTTCTCATGGGTGCTATATGTGCTTATGGCTGGGCTAGGGAAGTCACTTGTAAACGAACAAAACAATCTCATAAAAAAGCAAGGCAAGAGTATGGAAAAAGTCGTATCGTTTTCGTTTCGTACACATTTTGGATATTTGTATGTACATAAAAATGGCCGTAGTTTTCTGGGTGAATGTGAATGGAAGAATGTATGGCAAATGATGCTGATATTTCAAGTCCGAATGTTGAACATGCTTTGGTCTCTCTTGACATTGCTTGCCAAAACAACAAAGACTTTTACACATGCATACACATTCATAAGAGCATTAAAATTCTGTGAGTATGAGGGTTATATTCTCAATATAATTACCAATACTCTCTGACTGAGCAACGGTCTTAAGAAAAGATTCCGTGTCGACTTTACTACAACATTTCCTCTTTGCAAATGGCAAAACTTACATCATGTCTCCAAAGCTTTTACACCATTCATGAAATGCAAGACTGGTGCCATGGCATGGTCTTTTTTTTTTTCAGCTGCTGTGCTAAAGCCAGCCACGCAGCACAGCTTTTCTTTAGCCAACGCGTCTAATGGTATCTAAAAAAACTGGCCTTTCTCCTATTTTTTGTTCACTTTTAATGCTCAAAGTAAGATGTTTGCGATTGCAAGGAATGGCTATCTTTCTTCTATTATTCGTAGTTTTTAAACGTGCAGCAAACTTGTCTTTCTTTTCATGTAATGCCTTTATTTTCTCAGTAGCATCAGCATTTAGACTTATTTCAAGATGGGTTTCGAGAAAGTATGTAGATTTTACTTGTTCATAAAACTCTAACGTTATTTCACTGTCACTTTTACAAATAAGCCTTATTTGCGAGATCCTACTACGTTATAACAAGCATTCAGTAAGGTAAATATTTTTTGTAAAAGTGTTCGCTGTTTACACAACATCATCATATGCGTTTATAAACAGATAGTACAAAAATATGCAAGTCGACTGGCTTACGATTACGATCCAAATAATTTTTTTCGGCTTTCCAGACACGTGTTTTTGTACGTTTTTTAAGAAACCAGACAGCTAACATTAATTTAGAACGGTGGAAAAAACATGAAAGTAAATTGGTATACAAGGCAAACTTAAGGTTCCTTTTATCGAAGTCTGACAAGCAGTCTGAAAAAGTATCAAGGAATGACAAACAGAGTATTATTGCCTTAATGATATATTCTTGAAGCTAAGTTGTGCCAGCGCAATTTTCATTTTCATCGAGTTATAAAAATGTTATCAAGTCCTGAAACCCAAAAAAATATATTATTGTACGTAGCTATTTAAAATATTCAGAAAGAACCGTTTTAAATTTTGGCTTCTTATGCTTTATGCTCACACGCATTGTCATTCTGTGGCATTTCTCCCTACTTTGCTTTGCTGTCGCATCTGCAAAACATACAGAAAGTACGTGAAAGCAGTGAAAGTAAAAAGTACACAGAGACTTGGTAATGATGTTCAAATGTATGTGCGCCTCCAAATCTACATTTTAGTAAAATGGTAGGATTATCTTTGCCCGCGTGTCATTTGCATACTTTATGTGCATAGACTTTTTTTGTGCTAGCAGAGAGAGGGAAAGAAAAAAAGCTCTGCTCTGCTACACGTTTAACATTACATGTACTCGGGTACTACATTGTGTAGCCTACAGATTACATTATTGCCTTTGACTCGAGACTACTAGACATAATATGGAATAGCAGCGAAAGCGAGCCAGTTCCGGCCCTGCCTTCCGCCTACTGCAGCCGAGCACTTACTCGGCATGCTGGAGGTACCATGTCGCCAGTCGGATTTCTCTTGGTAACCATTCCGCCTTTACATCGTCAACAGTGCAAAGATCTACTATTTACATTTACATCAGTATGTGCAGTCTGATACTATTTACTACTTCAATCCAACCCGACAAGAATCTAGTGTGATAGTAGACGGAGAAAGTAGCAAGGAAGACAACGTGTGTGTATGCTGTGGTGAAAGTATAGAGGTTTTTTTCTTATTCTGAAATTCACATAAAACGTTGCAGCCTCACATGTTGGATCAGCAGGCAAAACTTTCTCCCTTCCACACTACACGATATTTTTTCTTCTTCTTGTGATATTTGGTGTGTGGGATGCTGTTTGAGATGATGATAGTAGCAGTTTTGCAGTTGTGTCGTGTTGAGTGAGTCTTTTGTGTGTGAGTGTGTGATTTGTTCGTCAGTACGTCCTAATGAGAAAAAAAACTTTTTCCCTTGAAATGATCTTCTCCTTCCTACCATTTCCAGGCTTAAAATCAGAGAATTGGGAACATTTACTTTAATTTTCATAGTTGAAACTTGGACTTTCTTTTGCTTATTTTTAGTGTAGCAAGTGAAACGTACACCTACACTAGTATTTTTTTCTTCATATATTTACCATCATCAGGAAGTATGTTTGGTATGAGTTTCAATGGTGTTTTTTTTCTTCGTGTTTCAATGAAGGTACCCTAAAATAAACTTCGCCGTCCTCATACTTTCCGACTCAATTAATTTAGTACTGCAGTGTCATCACTTACTCTAATGTAACGAAAAGAACGATTGGATTGTATTTTTTATAGAATGTATGAAATTCCATATCTGAATGAATACACGAGTGAGTGTGTTTTCTTTCCTTGATGACATCAAGTATGGAGGTAATAAGAAGAAGTAAATAAAACACTTTCACGCTGTTACAACCACACCGCATCATGTGCTACTCCAATTTATGGCCAATTTATTTGAGCCAGAAGAGAATGAACGAAAGTAGGAGAACTGTAAATTATCGTAATTATTAGCTTCCAACATAACATAAACCTCAAGCACGAATTGAGGACCATCAGATCCTTTACGTACTCGGAATACCTTTATAGACAACGGAATGTCTGCAACGTGCATAATGATGCTTCACTCAAGCTTATGGTTTTGATGGATTTGTCTTTCATATTGTCGCTAGCATTGCCACAAAGTTAATAACTTTAGCGTGTTGCAAAGTTAACAACAAACTTTTCGTGTATGCCAATCAAGACGGATTGCGACACTCAAGTTATAAGGATGATCGTGTGTCCTAGCAATCAAAATACCTTTATGTTAAGGTATACATGTACATCATATTTAAACAAGGTAAGCCTTTGTTTTGTAGTAATCACATCATGTGAAGATACTTCTTATGTAAGTCAAGTACCTCTATGGCCTCGAGTTTAAATAACGAGATGGGTAAAACAAGCATACATGCATACTTTGACCGATTAAACTGTTTCCCAGTTGTACTTACGTCAGTTAAGCATGCTTTCATCCATTTTCCATGTTTAATTATTCATGATGCTTGTACATCAGAAAATTAAAGCATGTATCAATACAACGTAGTATAAAATGCAGCATTTCTTTCCTTAGATACATATTTACTATATATATGGCAAAAGAAAAGGAGAACAATGACAGAATAAGTATCGTGTAGCAATAAAATATTTATGGTACGTGAATACAAAACAATGGTAAATACCATTTTCTGTCTCACAGTTAGTCAAAAACCCAACTCGGGAAAAATGAGTGGTAAAAATATTCACGAGATGAAAAAGGCTTTGGCTTCATTTCATGTCTACATCTGTACATGTTAACTATAAAAGGAGACATGCATTTTTAATTGGCATCGGACACCTTGTTTTTGGCGACTGCTGGAATCAACACCCAGAAAGGGTAGAAAGACTGTGGATCATACCCACACACACACCACACAAAAAGCTGGTAAAAAACAGCAAACACGACAAGTAAAATGTGGCTGTACCACTTTCTAAATTTTTACCATGAAGATGGAATCTCAAATGTATGTGGTCTGTATGGGTGACGGAGAAAAGATAGGAAAGTGGAAATGAATCTGGGGATGTGTATTGACTTCTAATGAAGTCGGTCATGCCAGACAACACACGGACAAACACCAAAACACGTACATTGAGAGTTTGTTCAAGTACAATAACTGTCATGTACATAGAAAATATGTACGTCTGTATGCACAACAAACTGTATAAGGGCTACATGGCATGGGCAAGCGTTGGCATGCGAAATTATAAAGATTATGATTTTCCAAGTTATCACAATTTTTCATATTGGCAAATTAACTGGTTACTTTATCCTAGTAAATGAGTGGTAATCGCATGGTATTTATTTTATTTGACATTTTTGTTAGAATTTTTAATATTGCATATTTTTGTCAAAAGCAATTTATTACCACGCCTTAGAAACATGGTAATTAATATACTGCTTTCATAAATATCCACACCGAACACTATCCAAGATAACCAACTACAACTAAATCTTTCGATTAAGTCGATTTTGATCAACTAATTAATGAAGGAAAAGGACCAATAATAATCTTTCGCGATATTAATTGACATTTTGAGGAGTAAAATGCTTTATGTCCGTTTCCATATACAAACAAAACTACGTTAAAAAATGTTATATGGCCGTGATGAATAAATTTACTATTACTTTAAACCGACAGAAAATACTTTGTCAACATATCTAAATGCTTCTAGTCAATTGGCGCCATGTTACTCTGAAGTCCAATTGAAACGTTAATTATGTTCATAAATGGCTATTTTTAAACATAATCAAAAGTATGTAGCAAATGAAAGTCTAAAAGCTTAAGACCGTTATCTCGAAATTGTTATGAATTCGCTGCGTAAATATTTTATTTTTCGCCAAGGTTAGGAACATAATTTATCAAACAACTTCTCAACAAAAAATGTGAATACTTGAGTCATGTTCATGTAGTATGTAGTCTCTAGGCTATTCATGACATTACCAGAATCGCGACCAAATGGCACAAAATGAATTCCCACACGAACTAGCATTTTCGTTTCTCCATGTCTAACTAAATATTACGCTGTACATGAATGAGCAGAACGTATACACATATGTACGTACAAGCAAATGAAAATGAAAGAATATTTATGGTTGTTGTTTTTACTTCAGCAGAGTTTGAGTACATTTGTCACTGAAATCTATCTAGACATTAGTAATTTTCTCTTGTTGAATAAAATTGCAACTAAGCAAACTTCCCAACATAACTGCTTCGACTGTTTTGTAATTTTCTTTAGCAAAAGAAAATTGCAAAAATTTTGCTCGTATCATTAATGAATATGAATGGGGAAAGCAATCGCATTTAGGCAATCTTTCTTCTTTTCAAGGATATCGTTTTCATCATCATCCTATTGCTTAAACACAGTAAAGTAAACTTGTGCAAAAAAGAATATACAGCAAATTAACATTACAACCGAAATTCTCTAGAAATGATCATTACCATATCCCTGATACATTTTGATAAAAGTTTGAAAGAACTACGGGAAAGACGTTGACTTGAACAATTGATTTGATCAGATATGGTTACCATATGGGAGGTTCTTGCTCTATGTCAATATTTCCTGTTGAAAAATCCTTACCAAAATTCCTTGAACCTCAAAAACAGTCTTCAACGTGATTCGCCGATTTCATGATTCCAATTACTAAATGGTTAACGTAATGGACAAAACAATGAATCATCATCAAGTTCCAAGTCTATCCTTTTACATTATTATGTGAAAATGCATACTGGTCCAATATGTATGCTACGATCATTGTTATACTATAAAAATCAAGGTAACTAGGTTACTTTTCTTGGACTTTGCAGCACAAATGACAATTTTCTGTAACGATTGGACATTTTTGGAGAAACGACGGACTGGTCTTATATTTATTGCGCTGCTAAAGAATTTTTCATGTCATGACAAATGCAGAAGGGCAGTTTCGATTGTACATTTTGATAACGCAACATTGAACAGAGTTTATCAACGCATTAAGTTGAAGCTGAGGAGAAAACACGCAAGAAAAATATGGGAGAGGTACTTCTTTTTTATACTATGGATTGGATTCTTATTCTTATATGGCTTTCTCAATGTTGGAGTGTGAAAAAATCTAAACAAAAGTACTACTGTCCTTGTTGTATATACCCATTTAAGTATGTTTTAAAACAAAAACAATGTTAAAAAGAAGTAACAATCCGGAAAGTATTTTATATGTTGGAAATATTGAAATGAAATGCAAGCTATAAAGTTTATTGCATTTTTCGTTTTTGTTGCTTTCAGGAAGTATGACAATTACTGCAAACACGAAAGTGTGACATACAACAAAATACATTCAGCAATGACGTGGGGTGCTGCTAATAACTTGCGTGCAGCAACTACTATTCTTGCAAAAATTGAGTGCTGCTTGCAAAGTGAAAAAATAAGGATCAAGTCACACAATTCAAAGAATAAATGACACGGAAATTAATATTTTTGTAACATGAACGTCAAGATTGATAGCTATTATAGATAATAATATACTAAAAAAATAGAGTGACGCAAGACATTTTTCCTTGATGAATGTTTTCAAAAGAGAAACTCAACAGAATAAAGATATCTCAACAGGCTTGACTGGAGAATCTTTGAGTTTTGACAAAAAGTACCCTGCCTCCCCCACTGACAGAGATAGATAGTATATTAAGGAGAAAAGTATAAAAAAAACTGAGAAAAAAAGACAAACTTTGGATTGGAAGCAGCAAATATTATGGCATCGTCGGCGTCAGTAACGGGAACGACGGGAGCGGGTGCAGCAACTACAGGAGCATCCGCATCAACCACCGGCACTGCCATGCCAGATTTAATTGAGTACAAAGTCAGACTGTTGGGACTTTTACCAGACGGATACATGTACTCACAAGGTCCTACTCGTTGGGATTTAACAACTGCCTCCTTTTGTAAAGTCCCTTCTGAAATGACGTGCTATGATGGGAAAATTGACAAAAAGGGACATCCCACATTAATCGGGTCGGGAATTCTGGAGAGAAAGTATGGACTAACTGTACAGTTACCAACGATTGCAGAGAGTGAGAGAGCCGCCTCTGTGGCGAGGAGCAGCATTAAAGGTATTGATCGCATGCACAGCAATTTAGTTTTTTTTGCGCGCGGAGAGAAAACTTTTTGTTCTGTGTATAAATTGCTACGATACACCTTCATTAAATTGTGATTTTCCCAATTCCCTGTGAACATGTTCAATAAATTACCATTCATTTTTCTCTCCCTAGAAAATAGGGAAAATATAAAATGTATAAAAATAGGGAAAGGCAAGGTCTTTTGTGCTGCATGACAAAGATTATTTCGTATGCTAATATAGGGACGGTCTTTGGTTTGCTTAGCATCGGATTTTTTTTTAAGGTAACTGGAGCCACAAGAACTCATTTTAATTTTATTCTACAGGTTTTTGATGTACAACGGAACAAAAGTTGTATTTTTATGAACTTTGACTTTTCACGTTTCAATTTACTTTTTTTTACTTCATTTGAATAGCTATTGCTTTTTCCTTGTACAATATCACGATACACTGTAGAAACTCAGAATAATTCAGACAGTCAGTTAAGCATGATGATTTTGTGATGAGTAGGGAAGCATTGAAGTAGACGATATATAGAGGATGCTTCACTAGAAAAGGTTTTTATTATTACGAAATATAGCCTATAGGTAATATAATGAAGAGAAATCAAATAAATTTAGACACCATGTTCAATTCAGACAAGAACTGCTCGTAAAAGATGAATAACAACATTGAAAAATCTCCTTTTTAAATAAAAAAAAAGTAGAGCATGCCAAAATCCTATCAGAAGAATAATAAAAAACCGTATTATTATACTATATTTTTCCATCCAACAAAAAAAATGTTACGCAAGACAAGGTATAATAATGTTGGTGACTGCGTGTATCATTTCGAATTACCGTTACTATAAACATATCTCTGTGGGAAGGAAAGGATGAAAAGGTAGTCTGATTAAAATACACAAACTCAGCACTCTCTACAAAATGCTTACCTAAACCATTTTTCTCTTTAATGCCGACTTTCATGTTAGAAAGTCAAACCTTTCCAATTTTTCTTGTGAAAATGGAATTATTTTATTTTTACTCTCAGAAAAAAACAATTTACTTTTTCATCTTTTTTGTGCCATCGGTGAGGAGTAGTTTAATACTGACATATTTGACAAGAACGTAGTGCAAGCAGGACGTTATTTGACAAGAGAAAAATAGAAGCTATGTGTCATAAGTTATTACCAATACCTATTGTTGCACTATCCTTATTGGACACACACTACAATGTAGTACAGTATAATGTTTGTTACCGGTTATTTGTCTTTAGACCAAATTTTTCTGAATTCCGACAATTTGATAAACAAAAAAGGAAATATTACATTATGGAAGCTTCTCACGAAAAAAAGTACCGAATAAAGCAGTCGCCCGCACCCGAGTATCATCTGATAAAATATGGGATCATTTTATTAAAGTTTGTGTGCATGTAGGTATCTCGTGCATATTTAAGAAAGTATTACCATGAGCGTACTAATAAACTCTGGAGCTAGATGCGGCGAATTATTCAAATATACTCACAGAGGTAGAAACTTTATTCAGTTCAGGGTCTCGAAAATACATGAAGCTTATTTTTTCCAAATTTTGTATAAAGCAGCAGCGTACAACCATAAAATAAAACAATGCAGCGGCTTTACATACTACAAGTGGATTTTTTTGGTAAAAATTATGTGAAATGTGAAAAATAGTAGAGCACAGAGTTTGTAGGGTAAAGCATGAGATGAATGCGTAAGGTTTTTGTAAACTCGGTGGTTTTTTTTTGTGGAGAAAGCGGAAAAAGGAACGGAGCAGTATGTAGCTTAAGTCGACATTGTAAATCCTTTCCAGTTGGTGAAAAAAGAAGATGTAGAAATAGGTATTTAAATCCCTGAACTGCTATCATCAACTTTTATCTTTAATCTTGTTTGCATAAAATGACAAGAGAAAGTTGTGCGCTTTTATTTGTAAATGCATTAAGATGACGACAAGACGTTCATCTTGTCTCTAAAAACATCACAAAGTTATTAAAATTATTACAACTTTTGTGTCGTTTGTTTTTACTCAAACTTGTTAATCCAGAACTGGAAGAAGGTGAAGATGAGGAGGATGAAGGGGATCATGATCAAGACGCGGATGATGATGAGAATGATGCGATTTTAGAAGAGGACGAAGATGAGGCTGATGGGAGTGGTAACGAAAGTGGTTCCGAGGGGTCTGAATACGATAAACATGGGAAAACGATGGGGGAGCCAAAGTTTATCTGTCAGGAATGTCAACAGAATGCTGTTCAAAATCAGAAGGACAATCTCATGACTAAATGGCTCAAGAACAACTTTGATCCTAGGTGGGTTTTTGGTTTTCTGAGAATATAAATTACAAAATATAATCACGATTCTTTTTTAGATTTATGATGGGCTATCTTGTGGTATTTTACGTTGACACAAATGTCTAAAATCTGGAAAAGTAGATATCTTTGCTGAGCAAGATAAATTTATTTACCAGACCAGAAAATCAGCCAAACAAACTTAAAGTATAACGTGTATGATTTTAAGAAGTGGAAGTACTGGGAAAATAGGTGTAAAATTTAGTTCAAAATGTTCATTTCTTCTTAGTGAAAGTAAAAAGCAGGTATTGCAAGTATTTCCGCCAAGCAAATATACTTTATTGGTCTAACCTTTTGACTCTTAAAAAAAACTTTTTTTTCAATAAAATTTGGAGAGTGACGGAAAACACTTTATCATTCATGGTTAATTTGATTCTTTTCTTTTGAAAGACTGCTACTGCTGCTTGCGACAACCAAGTTATTTATAAAGTGTTATACGTTATAAGAATATAATATGGATTTGTTTCCTAAGAATAATTCTATTTTCTCTCTTTTACACTTATGAAAATAGGCGGGATGCATTACCGGATATTGTGTGCCGACGAACAGTTTTAACCTATATCATGACTCAAAAGCAACCTTTCATTTTGAATGCAAAGAAGATTTCCTTCATCTCCAGTTCAGATCCGGAAAGAAAAGAACACCAAGTTATTCATGTGGAGTTTGATTATCTTCCTTCGCCAGATTGTGAGCCCCAGCCACCAGGAGGAAGATCTCGTGCTGCGAGTCGTGCTTCCAGTTAGTGCAAATAAATCCTGATTTCTTTCACTTCTTTGATGTATTATTAAATAGTGCTCTCATGAATGACTTCATATTGCAAAGATTCTTACGGTGGTCTGTAGCTCGGCGTCAACAAAAAAAAATTGAGAAAGAAGGATCACAATGCCCCAATTTTCTGATGCGATCAAAATTTGACAAACATTGATTTTTTAATTAAATTTGGCAACCACCTGAAGCTCCATGGGAGGTAGAAAGTTTTTGGCTATACATTTCCAAGAGTTCATTTAAAAGTAAATAAAAATGTTTCCCATTTTGAAAGTCTTGTCTTACAATTTTTTGCCAGAGAAAAAACAGCCATCTATGGGCTAGAAACGTATTCGTTCTCGTTCTATTTTTGGTACTTCAAAGATATCTGTCTGTAGCAAGTTTGCAATTCTATTTAGAATTGTGATTGTCTCATTTAAACAATATTTTGACTCGTCCAAATGATAGAAGAAAACAGATCACGAATAGGTATAAATTATATAATAAAGCGATGTACATATATACATATTTTTCATGCCATCAATTAGTGTCAGCGTCATGCTTAATTTTAGAATTCGGCTATTATTGTTCTCGACAGTAAGAAAAGTCAAACGTATTTGGTTTTTCATCTTCACATTCTTCATTTAGCTTTTATCTGGACAGAATAGTTCATTCATAACACTTTTATCTAAGAACAAAGTGAATACATTCATGTATGTACAATGTAACGTGCCTCGTTAGCTTTTTGTGCTTTCCACGATCACGATCCTTTCATGTGTAATCCTATGCCATCTCGCTTTTATACATTTCAAAGGAAAGGAAAAATCAAACAACATAAGTTTCCTTAAACCCGTTTTTATTTCTTTTATGACACATTTCATTTAGAAACTCCAGATGAGATGCCAACATCAGAGAAAAACTTTGATGCCGAATCCTACTACGAAAAGCCCAATCTGATTGGCTACTTTGCTGGGAAACTATGTTGTCGAGTGCCGACAATTCCTTCAGAAAATAGGTCCATTCGGATTCTCCTAAGTGCCATTGTTGATGGGCTATGGAACAAGAAGAATGATCCTGAGCTGTACCGAACGGGTGATCTTGCAGAAGTGAAAAGCACAATGGATACCACAGTTGTGTCAGATCCTGCCAAAGGAGGCAGTCCTCATTTCTTCAAACAGTATGTCCATCCATATTACTAGTATTAGTTTTGACAATGCAAAATATAAATAGCGTGCAATTTTACTACACCATGTTGTCCTTCCACAAACTTGATAACCAAGAATTTTGTATTGCGTGGACAAATTTACTATGTATATAGTATATACATAAGTAGCGAAAATCCATTCTATCGATATATAAAAGTAGCGAAAAAAACAAACAGTAGATGTACAAAATACAAATTTATATTGAAAATATACGACAAGTTCCATTAAAAGTTACAATAAAAATGAAAACGACAACTGCCGGTGCGCAGTGTACAGAACATACATTAAACAGACGAAACTTACCCTACTTAATAAATAAATAGCTATCAATAATAACATAGAAAGGCGTTTATTGGATGTACCATTTTTATTGGCACTAAAGAAATATTCGGGGACTTATTTCTTTGAATCAAGCTATCTTTAATCTGATGTAGTATTCACATAAAAAGACGTGACACTATAAAAAACACAGAATGCATGCTGATTATCCAGAGCAGCACATTTTCTCGTGTAGTTTATGGATATGTTATGTGATGTGCTACTTAACAATAAAGCCAATCGACTGTATGTGTGAAACTTTTTAAATGCATTTTTAGAGTCCGGATGGCACATGCTTGGGCTCAATGTCACCTAGTTGGTATCTCTAGGATGATGGTTGGCGTGCACACATTAGTTCCTGGCAACTTTACCGAAGATGAGGATGAACCAGCATACGGCCTAACAAGCAAACCACGTAGAATACTCCAAGAACTTTGGCTGTATGATGTAGAGAAAATGCCGACTGCAGTGAAAATATCTTCCGAGGAGGATGGATTTCGGGTAGTTAACCTTAATGACTTTTCGATTAGAGCTTTATACAACTTTTATGAGAGGATGGGAAATGTGAAGTAGGAAAAATGTTTATTTTTAACCAATTGCAATAGATATGGTTGAAAATACATTAACTCAAGCTTACCCTTTTCATTAGCCTGTGATTTAGCTGCTGTTGCTATTTCTCAGAAATACGTAGATATACGTACATTTTACAGGATAAAGTTGACTTGTTTTGTAACTTGCTGTGGTGTATTTTTTTCTTATTTTTTGTTGCATTAGGCTTGGTCACCTAACGAACTGAAGTGGAAGTTGTACACGACTCTTCAGCAAATTCGAGCGCACGTGAGAAACTCTGATGAAGGAATTACTCACAGATTCCTTCATTACTTTAACGAGGATTTCTTGGTCCCGATGACCTTAGAGGAGCTTCAACATGAGTGGAAAGCTATACATGAGGCAAATAGAACACTTGTGTTTCGAAATGTTCACATCCCTCAGACATCACCAGATGTTATAGAGCTTTCATTGGAAGAAGTAGAACAAGAACATGCAGAAAAGCAGGTGGATCTCATTATTAACTCATTCCTTGGCCTTGGTATTCCTGTACAAACGCTGAAAATAGATCGAAAACGCGGCTTGGGCAAGGAGCTTGAAGTGATCTTTCCATACGAGTCCCTTGCCAGACGAGTTTACAGCACATTTCGCCTTTTCCTTGTCCGAAATCGGTTTCTACCCCAGGGCTTCGAGAGAATTCGAGTTGACATCAAACGAACAAAAAGACTGGAATTAGAAAGGATGAGAAGGAGAGGATCGCACAATTTTTTTAGCTACATTCCTCCAACCGCTCCCACTTACAGTGTGTCAAACATTCGTGATGAAAGATACTGTCATCATCAATGTCAGCACGGACAAAACTACCCTTATCCAAGAAGTGCTCAACCCAGTCCGTTCCCTCCACCTGGCACGTCCAGATCAGCGACAACTGGAAGACATCACCACCACCATCACCATCATCACGGACGACAGCCTGGCGCTGCTTCATCGACAGGTCCCGCCGGGATTTATGGGCGTAGTGGTCCTAGACGAGCTGGAGAAGACGAAGATCCTTGGAGACTCACCCGAACTATGTGGCGATGATAGTCAAAATTATTTTTTAGATTTGACAACTACCAAGGCTACTCTGCCCTTGGTCACATGCTGTAATATACTCGATAAAATAACAGTTACTGTATGTACATTTAATTTGTACCTATAATGTGAATCAGTATGCCCCGTTTGCCTATCTACTAATTGTCATTAACTTCACGCTAATCATGCAAAAGCGCACTAAATGATATTATACGATCGGTAAAAACACTCACGCATTGTCAATGTGCTTTTAAATTAAATAATAAAAAGTGCTGCATGTATGTATATCGTTTCAAATATGTTTTGCAAAATGGTTTAGATTTAAGTATGATTCTGGGGAAAGGGTAATATGAACTTGTACTACCGAGAAAACTATTTATAAGTAAATAGAAACAGCAAACGATTAATATAACAACTTAATGTGAACCTTAAAATTAACGCATGTACATGGATTCGTTTTTTTAATGTGACAATTTATTAACTATATTGCATGATATTCAATGATTTATGTCAATGTTATTCGTGAAAGTTTGTGAACAATTATTATTACAATGGCATGAAAAGATTTTGTTATTCGAGCTTCTTTACTCCAAACTTCCTTTTGACAAGTAACTGCAGTAGCTTGCCAAAAGTGCATACCTTGAGTCTACTACGCGCCACATCAGTTGCCAACATTACAACTTTCCTGTACATGAATGAGAAAGTCAATTAAAGTTGTTTACTCTGCAGGTTTTACTTTTTGGTCAATATGTAATTATAAAGATGATATTGATGCGCAGTGCTGGATTTTTTTAGAATAAAACCTAACGCATAGTAATAAAATGTTACATGTACTAAACATACATATTATGTAAGTTATGTATGTGTAGCACACAAATTTTATCTTAGTGATTTCGGACTATCAAAAATGCTGCTCAAGAAAAAAAGAAAGTTTTAAAATGTGTACACCTAACTACTCTACTAGATTACTACAGACAGTGATTTGATTAACCTCCTACGCATTCAATTTAACTATAATAATAATATATGTAACAGCTATTTTAAATAACTATGTAAACACGACATGTTGAAGACAACATACTTTGTAGTGCACGAAAATGTTAATTAGTATTGTATTCAATGTTAATTTATCGTAAATAAAAACGCTATATAACTACCCAAAACTACCAGTAACACAAATACCTATTATATTTACCATGGATTCGTTTAACAGAAAATACTCATTTCTTGTAATAAAAAAACAACATGTGTATAAATAAATTAACTGTGTACTGATTATATTGTAATTTTGCAGTTGTTAATGAACCAGTAAAACTCAATTGACTAAAGAATTTGTCACTACTTTAATCTGTTATCTATTTCTTTCTGTTATTTTTATTCACTGAGATATATTTCAAAATATAAGTTGGTTTGGTTGTTAAGTGTGCATAAAAATAATGAGATCCAATTATATTCGAAATTATATAATTAAAGTGCACTCAATGAAAAAATAAAGTTACAATACTTTATTTCATATTTATGCTGATGTTGAAGCATTCGTTATTATGCTATGCAATCCATTTCACAAAAATGCACATTATAGTTAATCATGTAATATGTCTAGACTTATTTGGAAAAATTTTTGCAAGAAGTTATTAGGAAGAGATTTATATGTGTATAATTCCTAGCTTTTGGTAATTCTATTCTAACCCTTCATGACGCACATTTATCATTATTGTTTGGCAAAGAAAACAACAAATCTGTCACGGCAACGATTTACCATCTTCATCTACCAATGCTCCAAAAATCCAAATAAGGTCGAACTGACAGAATCATCATATTTCTTGGAAGCTCTCTTTCTTTTTGAACAAAGTAATTACATTGAAACAACACATTTTTACGAGGAGAAGCTAGTGCTAAAATGCGTTAAAACCAGGAAATGAATATGTACTCAGTTTGCTGTTTTTCTGGCTTGTAGTTCGGAAGAAGCTGCGACGTTGAAAAGTTAAAAAAAACGATGCTCCTGATTGACAGCGACAGCACTTAAAATGGAAATATGAGAAGCCGCTACGCCGGCTCTTCACTGAAATGGATTGACAATAAGTGCAGAAATTTTTTACAATTTGAAGTCGAATTTTTAAAACACAAAATATAAATTATTACTCATTTGAGTATTTTTAGCCCTGTCTAGTATGTGCAAGCGAGAATTAAAATACGTATTCTATGGACATGGACGTGTTGGTTAAATGTAAATTTTACTGGATTCCTGTTTACCTCAACACATTAAAAGTCCACTTAAAGTGGTACACATATTGAAACATCAAACTGATACAGCTAAAATATAATCTTTAATCACCGCAAATTAAGCGAAAAATATATGTAACCCAATGTAATCGATCATATCATAATTATGGATAAGCTGGATATTCAAAATAGCATGATGATTACTCTCTATTGGCATATGTACCTGATTTTTCAAAATCCCGAGTGTCGGCTTGCGTATCTAGAGCCTATAACCCGTAGGAAATAATAATTACATTTAAGAATCGTACAGTCCTTAAAAAAATCGCGTGGTTACCCATTCGTTAATTTAGCCCATTGATAATCTTATTATCTAATATATATTTCAATTTATTTCACAACAATTTCGTCAGACACGTTTCCCCAGCCTTTAGAATTAATTCCCTACATAAAGCTATCATCGCCAGCTACAACTTTGAAAATAACCAAATCGATTCATTATTGGTTGGATTTCAAGATGGAACTTTAACTTTCGTCATTCTGACCATCGCGCTTCTTGGATTACCTAAAGATTGCGCAGGCGCAAAATGCTACGCCTGTGACGAGTTCGGCAATGAGTATACAATTTACGACAACTCTATAAACGGAGGTTAGCCGGAGTTGACTCCCGCCGCGAATCCATCAATATTTTTTGGATTAAAAAGGGGTGCTGAAAGCAGGATCATCCTGAAATTGCGGATTGTCTTCAAGAAAAACTAGGTTTCAAACCAAACTGTTTTCAGTACACTAAGCCACAACTGCAAAAAGTCGTGGAAGAATGCAGAAGTTTATCCAGAAGCAGTAGTAACTCAGTTTCCCCGAAGTCGGGGGTAGGGTTCAAATCAACGCTAGCGAGTCTTCTGCAAAAGAACGTAAAGTTGAGATTAGACGCAGATTCTGCGAAATGGGAGCTATGCAAATGCTCAGGAGATTACTGTAATGGGAATGGGGAGTCTGTTGAATCTGATGGCGCATGTTCCTTGAAGATAACTATGGGCATTATCGCTGGAGGAAATGGACTGATAGTATTACTTCCTGCTATTCTCATATCATATTAGCAATCTATTTCTATTTATTTGAATGTCTCTTGAACCATGGTTGAATTTAAAATCAAAACAAAAGTATAATCAGCCATGAATATTTCTGACATTTTCCAAATTAAAACGTGTGCAAAGTGCTACTTTTCGAGGAACCCTAAAAATAATAGTACAGTATGGGTCCGCACATTGAGAGCATCGTTATTTTAACTACTAAGTACTCAAATATCAATTCTGTATTTAAGAAATCTCAGTAGAAGTATTTTGTATAAGATGGATGTACAGGGTGGAGTCTAGAGAAATAAGTCTAAGAAAAAGTCTAAACTTACGGGCAAGAAAAATTCAGACGAAACTTCAATCTTTATAGCTTTACATTTTATGGTGCACATCATTTCTTATTATTTTTTTAAAACAAAGACGTGTGGAAATTCGGAAATGGAATGTCATTTTCAAGTGTGAACTAAATTTAGCACTCTGCTCACGAACCTAGTTTTCCCCATTTTTTCTAGTACATTATGCATAAAAATTCTAATACAAAATGCATTCATATGAAGAAAATGATATTTCAAAAAATGCCAGTCGACTGAAAAAATTGCTTGCGCCATGTTCTATAAATGGTATGTTGATGATGCTTCCCAGCAACACTGCGACACTTACTCAGCTCAGTTACTCATAAGCAAAAAAAGGAAGAAGGATGATTGATGAGTCACTCGTTGATGGGAAGAGTAAAAGTCATTAGCAAAGTGAAGAAGGCAAACTTGGCCAAAACTTCATTTTAGTTGGGGGTTGAGTGTTCTCTAGTGATCGTCATCCATTAGAAGCAGCAGTTTCCAACAAACACTCCTGGTCATCTTACCTTACACCTTCAACAATGGTATAATGATTGTATCTATTGCATTATAGTAATTCAAGAATAGTTAAATACTGATATTGATTCATTTATTAAATTGTGCGATAAATTACAAATTTTAGGCATCCGACCTCAGCGCAAGAGATATTGAGAGTAAGCAGTTTTACGATAAAGTAGACATTGTGTTTAATTTAATTAAGTTCAAAAGTGAAATCTTTAATAATGATTTTTACATTGAATTCCAGAAGCGAAGTTCGTTTTCTCAATTTTTGATTTTGAGGGAAACAACACTGTAGATGCCGCAGATTTGGGACCTTGCCTGCGAGCACTCAGCTTAGTTCCAACTGAAAAGGCTGTGGAAAAGCTTGGTGGGCAAAAAAAGAAAGGTAAGCAGAAGTGAAAAATTATGCAACAATTCATTCTTTAATCGAATTCACTTATTTTTACCTTGTTATATTAACAAGGATGTTTTGCTTGGTGTGGATAATTAAAAGCAATATACTTATAACCGTCCGTCCACAATGTAATTTCAAGTCAATTTAATTTTAGCCAGTTTACTCATTTAAAATTTGATTGATTACATACTATATTAAGTTTAAGCAGTTAGAATTAGCAATAATAATATGAAAACAAGTATGCATGCAAATTAAATCTAAACTCCAAAAATTTAATCGGAAAATTATTATCTAATTAATGTTTAACATAGCAAAATGATAGATTCGAATGAAGCCGTGCAATTGTTTTTTATTATTTTAGGACAGAAAAAGCTGAAGGTAGACGAGTTTTTGCCAATTTACTCCACATGCAAAAAGGACAAGGATGTTGGAAACATTGAAGACTTCAGGGAAGTCTTGAAACTTTACGACAAAAATGAAAATGGACAGATGTACTACGATGAACTGAAGCACATTCTCCAAAGCTTAGGTAAAACTCAGCAACCAAATTCTATGATTCCAAAAAACAAAATAGGTAGTTAATCCATTCATTCATCGGCTAATATGAATGAATTAATATTCTGAAATTATTATAGGTGAGAAACTTGAGACCAGTGAGGTCGAGGAGATCGTCAAAGACTGTGCCGAAATACCCGATGATGAGGGTCTCACAACTTATGACGGTAAAAATGCATTTAATTTTCAAGTAACTCGCAAGATGTTGCCCCAGTGTGTCTATGAAAGTGAAGTCAGCCTTTTTAGAACATCTGGCTATTAATAGCGGATTACCTACTTTTATACACTTTAAAATTGATTCACAGACAGACAGGCAAATAATTTAGATTTGTTTTTGTTTTACAGTGTTCCTTAAAAAGCTAATGGCCGGACCTTTCCCAGGTGAAGAGGAGTAATAAATACGGCATAAATGTGAATTTGCATTATCCAATATTTTTCACCTCCACCCAACTCACACCAAAATTTATCACCACCCTGCCCTTATCTATTGTCTGTTTTGCAGATTAAACCTGTATATCAATTGAATCCTTTATTAAAACATTTCGAACATTATAATTATTTTCTTTTTGAAATTTCATTATACAACCTTCAAATAGTCTCGTGTCATACCAATCTGTACTAATCAAATTCCGCATTTTACCTTAATTGGAAAATGATTAAAAAAAGCTTGTCTTCCAAAAACTATGGTTCAATTTTATTACTATCTGAGTTGAATGCTAAATAAAACATTCTTTTTAGATTTGCGTCATTGTTTTGGCTTCAGTGATTCAAGAAAAAACAACAAGATTCAGATTTCACATGGTAACTTTCATATACATATTCATTTTTATTTATCTCATTTTGTCAGAGCTTTTACATGCATCATTTCATATCGTAACGTAATATCATATATTGTATATTCATTTTTATCGTGTTTTTGTAAGTTGTTAGTAATATAATAGTAAGTATGAATATTCGATTCTAAAAAATACGTCAGCATTATTAAATCCTGAAAATCTACACCCATTCACTCACACACAGAGAAAAAAAAATTATTTGATTACAATAAATAAAATTGAGAGAATATCTATCCTTTGCGATTTTTACACAGAGAGCTAAAATAAATTATATTGTTTGCTGCGATGACAGAAATCAGAACTGATTATGCAATGGGTACAATAGAATTGTAAACTAAAATAAAAAGTCCGTGGGCTTCCCAAAAAATAAAAATAGTTGGTACTTTGTTTTTCTTCTCGATAGAAGTTTAGGGGCTTCAAAGCACTTTCTACGTAAAACACATACTCCCCTGCTTTGAAAACTTGCAAATTGTGGTAAGATGTGTAAGATAAATAAAAAGGGATTTCTAATGCTTTACATTACATGGTGGTTTTAAAATGTGTGCTTCAACATTTAAATAGAAAAAGTTTATCACTACTATGGCCATTTAGAAGTTCAAAGTAGTGGTAAGGTAAGTAAAGACCTTTTAATAGCACAGAGCATACCTAATAA
>JAQFZG010000339.1:0-36548 GCA_034695465.1 Entomobrya nicoleti | reverse complement strand
GTATATGACTTTGCTCTAAAAATCCTTGGTCTAATGTCGCATTGATCTAAAAAATATTGGTCAATTCACGGGACACGTCCAAGTTCACCACGGTTTCTAGTGTCCAACCAGCGACATTGGCCCACTCCTTAACATTTACATAAAATAACAATTAGTTTATGTCACAATGGAAATATGCAAGATGATATTGATGAGATTTGATGTAATTATATAGCTATTGTTGCGAAATGATTTTATGTATAGTGTGTAGAAAGGTACGAACATACTTTTTCCAACTTATGGACAAAATTGCTTTGCTTGACTCTATGGAATAAAGAAGGTTATATTGTGAAAAAAGTAAAAGTGCTTGCCTAAAAATAGAGCAGTAGTATTATTTTTTACGCAGTTGCAATACAAATTCATGCAGGTCACTTTTATCGCGCAAATTAAAAATATGAATAATCCAATAATCTGTCATTTAATATGTTAAACAATTCGGAGAGACATCTGGTCAACTTATGTACAATTTATGGAATGCACACTAATTTATATTAGAGCGAGCAAACAAATAATCGAAAATTGGCCAAAATTACGCCAGCATAAATTTTTTTATAATCTAGAAGCGGATTGATTTTCTAGTTGCTACATAAATTATTAAACTAACTATCAACAAGAATTTTTTTTTTTAATGTCAACAGTTTTTATTTCCATACGAGTTAATGCAACTAAGATCTATCTTTAAATAAATCATTTATCTTGCAAAAATAAATAACTAATAAATTCTACGCCTGATTTTATTTTATATTTTAGCATATCTACAAAATAATTCATTATACTGAAAAACGATGCAGTTACAGAAATACAATGAAAAATCGTGTCACTATGTTGTCAGTGTACACACGTATATGTATACCATGAAACAACAAAGGCAAAACGGAAACAACAAATTGTCTTTCTCTCATGCTAAGCTGTAAGCGACAATTTTTTTAAGACGACAAGGTACATGTAAAAAATATATATTCAAAGGTACATATCCAATATTTATTATAAATATAGGCCATTCATACCATCCAAAAGGTAGACACGTCGAATCTGTAGTTATACCCTTTTCACAGTCGGTTATAGTCTATAAATTCAACGTTCAATAAAATATCAAGTGGATTTGTAGCCTACCTCCTTCTTTCACTCTGCCTGCTTTCACCACAACAAGCTGTTTATGTCGCAGAGAACCAATGCCGAAGATGATATTGTGTTTATTCTTATTTGGCTCTTGCTTGTGAAATGAACTACTACGTAAGAAAGGATTAATAATGTGTAATCCTCTTTTAGGCTTTTTCGCATCTAATTTAAAAAAAAGAGACGCCAAAATGTAAAACATGTAGTAAATAGTACAGCTTGCCTTGAAGGCACACAATGTATAAAAAACATCTCTTGATCTTCTATTGACACGGAATACTCTTTTCCTTTATTTACCTGTATTGCAGGAAAGAATAATATTATTACCGACATGGATTCGTGCAAGTACGTACACTTACGTAGACGAAAGCGGCATATTTTTGATTTTTTTTTGCAAGAAGGCAAAAAAAGTCCCCATCTGAAACAAACGCAGATGTGACGTTTTGCTGACAGAAAAACCTACGTTACCATTTTCGCACGTGAACGAACGAACCAACTCGTTCCTGTTCTTCGCAAACCGTACACATACTCGATTTTTAGTTGCTTAGCATTTTGCTACTCGGAATGAGGAAGTGGAAATTAATTGGTAAAATAGAATTGTACGTCCATTTTCAACTAAAACTTTCACTTAACTATTTTTTTAAAGATTGACTTTCAATTATAAAATTTAGTGGATTTACGGAGTAGCATGTTTAAGTATATAAGATAGAGAGATAAAAGGTTGTGTTTTCATAAATAAATCGTATTTTTATCGGACTGTTGACAAAAAATAGCAAGTTTAAAGCCAGTTCAGTCAGGTATTAGTTATCACACAAATTATTAAAATCGATTGGTTCCAAAAAATAAAAGAGAGCTATAAACATTCACTGTGAAATAATACCCAGGTAAAATATAATGAAAGATTAGACCCAATTTGCATGCATTTCTTCTATGTTTACCTTCCAGCTGATCTGATAAATTGATATATTGTTATTTAAATGTGTTTGATGTGTGTGTTGATATAGCGACTAAAAAAGGGAAATTATACTCTGAGTCAACTGGAACCCTTAAAACAATGGAACAACCAAACAAAACAGTGGGAACGATGGATAAAAAAGAAGACGAAACTGTTCCCTTGGAAGAAACATCTGAGCAAACATCAGAAGACATGGACGAGCCAACCATAAACCTCGGCGCGGATCAGATGCCGGAGGATTATAATGCCGAAGAGTTCGACCAATTCTGGTACAACTTAGAGGACGAAGGGGACCCTGAGAATTTGGAGCAATCAGCGACTACACCTGTACAAATACCTATAAGTCAGGGTTCTAATGAAAATCGGGACGCAGAAAAAATACAAGTGGATGAATCCGTGAAAGCTACAGTACCTCCAAAGGAAAATCCTGAGAAAGATGAACCTATTGCAAGTACATCTGCAAGGTTAGCTTATTTTAGAAATGTTTTTTTAAAGCTTGCTGATTAAAGCAAAAATAAAATATACATACGTTGTCTTTTTTATTCAGTTGTGGTTATGCTTGCCAAGCAATCAAAGTGAAAGATGTGGATGTTATTTCTGATGCAATACCTTCTACTTCACGACAAGTTCCCAGTGTTTCAAAATGCATGGGGAAAAAGGGAATGTCAGACGAGCCAAAAGAGACACAAGTTGTCAAACAAGAAGTTGGAGTTCAAAGCCGTCATGGAAGAGAGGCGAAAAAGCCCGAAAGGTATGGCATACCTGTCGTTGATTACGATGATGATGAGGGTGTCGATTGCGGTGATGATGGCGGTAAAGGTGACAGTGGTTCTGAGTCGAGTGACGAATTCGAATAAGTTATTTGTTTTCAATATATTTGCAACAAAATGTACTCATAAATATTATGGGAGAGTATGGGAAAAAATTATTGTTCAAAAAAAATCTTCGCTTAAAACCCAATCTGGAAAAGAAATTAAATAGATAAATTTATATTTCAAATTATCGAGTATTTTTTTAAAACTCGATTAAGTACATTTTGCAAGTTTATATAATAAATGTAAATATATTTATTGGGAACTATCATATACTAATGCGAAGACGTATTTATTTTATACAGGTAACTTTGAAAATTAACACTTTTCTAAATTATTTTTTTTATACATGAATTGGAAACAGTCATTGATCAAAATAATGATATTCTTGAACTTGTCTACAATTTTCAATATCCAAACAATATGTTGACAAAAATTTAGCATAAACATTGAAACATTGAATAGAAATACAGCTGAAGGATAATCTGTTACTTAAAATGACCAAACAAAAATATTTTACGGATTGTGAGTACTTTTTTGCAAACTCATGTACTATATTACTAAGGAATAGCGTAGTTAACTGTAATTGATACAATACGAAACATACTATTTAGTAATTGATTTTTATTTTCCTATTGCAAGTTAATAAACATTCAAGTACATCAATCCATATCATGTTAAAATCTATAAATATATATAATTACAGATAATCCAAAGGAATCTATGAGTTTTGCAGTAACGATGAAGTTAAATATGTATTGATTTAAAAAGCTGTAATGTGTATATTTCAAAATTGAATAAATTAAATTAAAACTATGCCGTTGTTCATTTTTTTGCATAACTGTGGCTACATTTCATAAAGAATCTTTTTTGCATAAGATGCAGCCGCCGAAAAAAATATCTTGGCAGCCAACGAAATCGTTTCATATTTTTAATTGGCATTGCTTAGGTAAATATTACCAATTAATTCAAATTAAAAGTTCTATCACAGAAAAAAAAATCCTGTAGAATGGCAAACCGCGTCAAATATGGTTTTACTATAACATCGTGTCCTAGTTTGTAAGCATATTTTAATGGATCAAAAAATAACAAATATTTAGTTATAATAAAATGAACAAAACACGTGACCTTTTAAGCCTCCAAATAATTTTTAGGCTGAAGGTAAATACGACATACACGCATAATATTAAAAGCAGTGCATTTAATGCTTTCGAAATGCCAATATATGGCAAGCTTTCACTCTTTTTTTGCACGAGAGTACCAAGTCATTTTTCACAAGATACATTACCTAGCTTGCTGAGTGCGTTCATGTTCCAAAAACAGGAAATATGATATACCTACCCGCCTAATAAGCTATCGTACAACACCAGTTGCAAAAAAACTATACTCATATATATGCCTACATTGTGCGAATTATCTCTACGATGATTTACGATGTAGTTCGTACAGCATCCATGCACGTATGTACTCGTTCTGATAGTACGAACAAGATTCATGCATGTACAAGCCATGTTCGATGTTCAGTAGGTATATAATGCGTAGTTCATGTTTTCCTTCGAAACTTTTTTAGGATGTATTTGAAAAAGAGAGTAAAAGCGGAATCACAACTGGTCAAAATCGTGCAGGAATTTATACAATATATATTAATACTTATATTTCTACTACTTCAGTGAAATTTTGCTAAAAAAAAGTCAACACACTAAAACCTATGCAGTTGAAACATTACAAACTAATTGAGTTTCTGTTTGATACACAATTTATTTGTAAAAAATAATCCTCCCATAGATAGCAGTGCTTTTATTACTGCTTTCACCATAAAAATATTCGGTAATTGATTAACATATTACAATATACCAATATTGAAATATTAAGCATATTTTTTATGCATTACTTTGAGTAAATATTTCTCATTAACTAATTGATCTAGTTTGCAAGAGCCCCGGTTTTTTATTAATGTGTAATCGATTCATAAAATAGTTTTATAGCTTATCCTTACAGAGCTGCATCAATACCATGGAGACTTCTTCTGTAACATTGGAACCTGCTGAACAGATAGATCTATTAGATAGATCCAACCGTAAATTGGAACTCCTAACAGATGAATATACCCAGCTTCTTGTGGAAAATTCAAGGTTGAATATTGAAAAGGAGTTCCTTATTTCGAAAAAGGTAAGGATAGCCACCCTTGAACCGCTGCTTAGTGACCAAAACACTTATATTAAAAACCATTTTGGGGCAAATGCTGGAGAACAAGTGAACCAAAAGAGCGGAAATGACAAAAAGTTGACAATAAGGTTACTGGAAAATTTGTGGCGAGATGAAAAGCAAATGAGGTTGGACAAGGAAAAAGAACTTGAAAGGTTGAGGACAATGCAGCGAAATATTTTACTTTCAAAAGAACAATTTGATGAATTACATAAATGCTTGAAGGATCAATTTAATGAAAAGGATAAAGAACAACTAATGGAGTTTACAAAGCAATTGCAAACCAAGATCCAACTCTTGCAGGATTTAGCAAAAGACCTTAATCCACAAATGTCAATTCCTTCGCTACCTGTTCAAGAGGATGAAGTGAAAGCAAAACTTCCAAAGAAACATAGCTTTCACTTTGTACCAGCTATGGAACGTGCGATAAAAATTCCCAAAACGAAAAGGTAATCATATTACAAAGAGTTTATTCAATATTATATATAAACTTGTCATATTAGCGAAAAAATATAAAAAAATCATTATTTTTTCTTCTTTTTTTTACAGCAGCGATCAGCATCAATTAATTGATATTTCTAATTCTGATTAATATGAATCACCTCTCATGTCACTCACTGCAGTAAACCCACAAATTATTCCTTACCAAGCCAGTGAGGAGGATATGCCAACAAGTCAAAGTTGTAACTTACAAACACGTGGAACAGTTATAAAAATCGAAGAAAGCGTACTTTCATATTTGAATATTCTCGGAAAAATATTATTTCGAATATGGATGCATAATATGCACGATTTATTAATAAGCAAATCAAATATATATTAAATCTTTTGGAATTTATTTCAAGTTAGTACATTGACATTTAAATAACGTTTTGGTAGTAATCATTGATATTCAAGATAATATTTACAACTTTTTGCATAAAAGGTATTTATTATGTGAAGATATATTCACTTTATAGTGTTAACTATTAAATATATAGTTCATATAAATGTATTCTTAAGATATGCTATGAAAGATTACCAATGAAAATATTAATTAAACTGATTACACAATACCCGCAATGACCATTGGTCCATATGTACGATATACGGTGCACGTGTGCAGTGAGAACGTAATGGTAACTCTTCTTTCGAGTCCAAAATTCAGGGTAACAATACAATTCATTTACGTGTACACTGTCTTTAAATAAAATCAGACTTTTTTATTATATATTTAGATGTTCGTGGAGTATTTTGTGATATGCTTGTTTACAATTTTTAAAAAAAACTTTATTTCTGGTAATAATATAAGAAAACGATTGAACTACAATATAGTTTAGTCTTTATGGATATTTTTTCTGATCATAATTAATATTTATAAATAAGTGAACTCATTTATTTTTCCTCTAAAAATTAGTTAAAATCAATTAATCAGACATGTAAATTAACTTTTTTCTTATTTGTTTAATTTTTTGGGTAAGGTAATTTTTTTGTATGCATTTGTTACTTAACTATGTAATAATGTAAATATCCATAAATAAGAAAATACGTGACATACGATTAAGTTATTATCCTACTATTTTCTTTACTGAAAAATGTTAAATATGTATACACACCAGTTCATCACATAATATAGTGTACAAATAAATAAATAAATTCCATTTAATTCCAAAGCAGAGAGTTTTTAAGTAACGATGACATCAATTTGCAGATAGCTTGTAAAATTGTAGCGTGAATAAAATATTCAAGCTAACTAAATTAAATCACATGATAACCACCATTTTTTACAACCATACAACATAACGTTTACTTTTTGTATAAGATACTGCTACCAAAAAAATAACGTAGGAAATCGTTTTATATGTTTTTTGCATTGCATAGCTGAATATTTATTACTGCATAGCATACTGACATGTTGAGCTTTTACAAATGTGCAAGCATATTTCAATTTCATTGGAAGTACAGTCGTAAAATGTAAAACTGTAAAGCTGCTTTTGTTCCCAAAAAATATATTAAGCTCACAACATGCAAATAATAACTGCAAAAAATATGCATATACTCCTACCATCACAGACTGTGGAATGCGGTACATCTAATACTTCCATAACACCAAAAAACCAAGATCAAAGCTATATTTAGACCTACTGACACATTTTCGAGGTTCCTTTCAAGTTCAAGTGCGTTGCATTCGTCCTACTCCCTTAAGACATCTTTCACCATATATATGTCATGTATTTCACTTGCATATAGAGTATATTGATAACGTAGAACCTTATTGTTACTCTATTTTTAGACGAACTCAGTGAAAGTTGCTTGCTTCATCTCTCAGAAGCCCTCCTACAGCTGCTTACCTGCACATGATACAGTTAGGTATTCAGTAGACATGCTAGAGGCACAAGAGTAACACTATTTATATACCTACTTGGTGTGTTTATCTTCACAGTGCGTAATACTGTTTTAGACCTAAAACGCAAATAATCCAACCAAAGTGAAAGTTTTTGCGTGTAGAAGATGCTCGTGTTACATGAGAAGCTGATGGGCAATATTTATTCATGTACAATCTATGTTTGATGTTCAATAAATATGTAATGCGTAGGGTGTATTTTTTTCTTGTCAACTTTCACTACAATTTATTCGAGTGATAAAGCTAACGAGGGAAGCTTGTCATCGATACATCTCAGAATTACTTGATACTTTGGCTGTAGTAAGGTACTAATATAAGATGAATATTCCCCAAACCTCAGGTTTCAATGGCCACCCAACATAGAGTTACACACCTTTAAAGTTTTGGACTCTAGAACACAATATGCAGCTTTGGCTCAACTTCTATTTTTCGCGACATCATTAGACTGACCTTCATACCATTTTTTAAACATTATAGTGTAGTTCTAAGTAAATCACAACCTTACAAAGGTCAGTTTTAGTCTAATCATGAATCATGATACATCATCGTAATAAAAGCCACAAACTCCATAATACGGAATGAGAAAAAATCGATAACGAGACAGAATTTAATTTTAACATGTTCTGTGATGACAAGGCTAAATCAGACATTTTTAGGGTCATGGTTTACTCAGAACGACACTATAATGTTTAAAAAATGGTATGAAGGTCAGTTTAATGATGTCGCGAAAAATAGAAGTTGAGCCAAAGCTGCATATTGTGTTCTAGAGTCCAAAACTTTAAAGGTGTGTAACTCTATGTTGGGTGGCCATTGAAACCTGAGGTTTGGGGAATATTTATCTTATATTAGTACCTTACTACATCCAAAGTATCAAGCAATTCTGAGATGTATCGATGACAAGCTTCCCTCGTAAGCGGAATAGTAACTGGTTCAAAGCCTTGCAATAATAAAATTTACTGTTAATTTTTTGCAAAAAATATTATAACAGGCTAACAAATAAATAAATAAACATTGTAAAACTGCTGAAGAGATCAACATGGAGCAGATTCGAGAAGAGATACCATTTTCGTCTCCTTCTTCATCGTCATCTGACGGCTTCATCCATCTAAATGCGGATGGACTATCATCAAAGTCCCTAAAGTTTGAAAACAAACGGCTTAGCGAGGAAAACGCAAGATTAATTATTGAAAATGAGGAACTTGATTGGATGAAGCATAGGGCAGCTAAGCTTGAAGCGCAAGTAAAGGCACATAACATTCGTTTAAAAAACCATTTTGCGCAGAAGGATGGACAGGAAGTCAACCAAGAGATTGGAAATCTGGACGAGTGTAGAATAAGGGAACTAAAAGGTTTGCTGGCGAAAGAAACGCGAAGGAGATCTGAAGTCGAAATGGAAGTCCTAAAGTTGAAGAAGGGACAGCAAAATCTTTTCCGTTCAAAAGTACAATTTGATAAATTATCCAAATGTTTGGAGCACCAACTTGTTGATAAGGCGGAGAAACAATTAATCGACTTTGCAGAACAAATACAAAAGAAGAGCCAAAGTTTGCTGGATTTAGTAACAAGTTTTACCGCGGAAAAATTCCCTCCCACACACTCAAGTGGACAATTGAAGCAGGTGAAAGCAAAGAAACATACTTTGGACTATGGGCAAGATGGGGAATATTGCAAAAAGATTCCCAAAGCTTTATGGCAAGTTATTTAGTATCGTTCTTTCAACATTACATATGAATTTGAGTTTAAAGCAAAAAAAAAATCAAGAAAATCCATACATATTTATTTGCAGCAGCAGTAATCCTCATACACGAGACCGACTTCCTGATTCTGATTCTTATTCTGATAGCGACTAATATGCATCACTTTTCATGTCATATACCACAGTATACTTACAAACAGTTCTGGTGTGAGGATGTGTCGATAGGCCAAAAATTGGAATTTACTGCGTCAGTTCAATACTTGCATAATCATTGGGGAAAGTGTTTAAAAAAATTAAACTTGGATTTAAATAAAGTAATTATTTAAAAAAAATCTTAAAAATGCATCTAACTGTTAGTTACCTTGTCAAACTTATTGCGTATAAAAACTATATTATAATATATAATTACATAATTAATAAACACATTTTAACTCATGTTAGTTAGTACTTCTTCACTAGATTGTATATTGTGATAAATTAAAATCAGATTGTTGGATAAGTAAACATTTTCGTTTTGTAATTAAAGCTGCTGATATTAACTTGACTTTTTGAAGCACATTACAAAATTAATTGATTTTCACACGCATGCAACCAGATTAGCTACGAGATGAGGTGAGAACCAGTTTTTTTTTCTGGTTGACTATAAAAAAATTCTTGATCAAATAATTTTTCAATTTCTCACAAAAACAAACTATTTATTTATGCACGTAAATACGGATTTCTCTAAAAAAATGTAAAAATTTAAATTGACTTAAATCTATTAAAACATCAATGTATACGGAAAACTTGCGGTTTATAATCGACAAAGGTGATCTGGGCATAAACTCATTTGTAACTCATAAAACTATCATTAACCATTATTTATTAATTTGATAATAAATTTTGTCCACTAAGCTGCTCTAATTCATGTTTGATTATCTTTTCATAAAACATCTGGCATGTAAATGTCAAATAACAAAGTTTACACATCGATTTGTTTTAACAGTATTGTATAACAAACCATTTCATTACAAAAAGTTGCAATTACAAAAAATGTCAAAAATCCATCAAAAAATCATATCCCAAGTTGCGTAAAGTTTATATACTGCCATGAAACAATAAATGCAAAATGCCTTTCTCTCTCAAACGACAAGGTTCAGAAAAAGTTCAACATAAAAAAGGACAGTGTTAATATGTAATATGAATATGGGATTTCAAACCACGACAAAGCACACAGTGAGGACATTACTAATGTACAACTTACTTTTTGCTCCCTGTCTTCTCCGCTTGAGATTTTGATGATAAAAAGTAAAATAGGTATTGATAGTATAGCATGGCTTCGAAGCACATCAATCCAATCATTTCATCAATACTCTGATTCTCTTCCCTTTCTTAACCTTTTATAATGCAGGATGGAATACCTATATTAGCCACTTGAAGTTTTTTTTTGCCAAAGTCCAACCCAGGCTCAAGTGAAAGTCTCAGTCGGAAGTAAACGATGATGTGTACTTGTTGCTGAAAGAAAGCCATGTAAGCTATACACGTGAGAGACGAACGAACTCGTTGTTAGCAAGCTATATACCTAACCATGTTGTTTTCCTCCCTTGACAACCGTAAGTACGCATATTGTTTTTTTAGACACTTTGAGTTCAACATTTCATTTGAGTAGCCAAGCGGAAGTGAAAATTAGTTGGTGAAAGTAAAAGGCGTATATGTACATGCACAACTAAAGCGTTCCCTTCACTTTTTTAATAATTTCGAGATTAATTTATTGTGGCGAAATAAATATTCTTAATTTCAATTATAGGCCAATCAATCAACAATTTTAGGCCAATTTTCACTCCAAAAATTAAAACAGACTTTGGTGAGACTTTGCAAACCTCTTCACTGTCAAGTTGTGAATAATATTTGTTAAGCTATCCTCAATAAATGAACACTGCTGTTATTACTATTGACACAAAACAAAACGGTAAAATAACAATATTAGCATGTTCCTTTGTACTATTGTCTCTTTAGCAACTAACTGTTATATTGTGTTATAAATAGCCGTTATTTTTGAAGTCAAGTATAATCATTTGATTATCTTTTTAGCATATTCAGCTTTATCATTATTACCATGGAGACTTCCTTGGATACCGTTGAAAATGGTGAACAAAGAAGTAATAAACCGATTCGAGAAGAAATACCGTCATCCTCCCGAACTTCTGTAATTTTGACTGCTACTAGTGCAAATGGACGAAATTCAAAATTCCTAACTCGTCAAAACAAACGGCTTCATGCGGAAAATAGAAAGTTGAAGTTAAAAATTGCACACCTGACTTTGATAAAGCAAAAGGCAGCATTGCTTGAAGTGCAAGTTAGCGATCAAAATACATATTTAAGAAATCAATTCGCGGTAACTGCTGGACAAAAATCAAACCAAGAAAGCGTACGTGACGACCAGGCTACGATAAGTTTACTTCAAAAATGGATGCACGATGAAATAGAAATAAGGGCGGAGACCGAAAAAGAACTTCAAAAGGTAAACAAAGAGAAGCAATTTCTTTTACGTTCGAAAAAGCAATATGACAAATTTTACAAATATGTGAAGGCGCAATGTGATGATCAAGATGAGAAAGAACTAATGGCATTCGCAAACCAATTCAAAACAAAGAACCAAAGTTTGAGGTATTTAGTAAAACGCTTTAAGCCGAAAAAAATACCACCCACGCAACCAAATCAAGTGGAGGAAGTGAAATCAGTTCCTTCGAAGAAACGTACTTTACACGCTGGGCAAGACAAAAAACATGCGATGAAGATACCAAAACCTTCATGGTAATTGGGTTACAAATAATTTTACAATATTAAATATAAATTTGTCGTATTTGCAAAAAATATAAAATCTTTAAACATGGCCTCTTTTTCTTACAGCAGCAGCGATCAGCATGAAATATATGATGTTCCTGATTCTGATTAATTAAAATGAATTACCACCCATGTCAACCACCACAAATGTACACTTACAAGGTAATTATTCAGTGTTGAGGGTATGTCAACAAGCGAAAAATTGAAACTTACAAGCACAATACTTACAAAATGGAAGAAATGAGAGAAAGCGGGATCTAATGTCAAACATGTTTTACAAATTGTTGACAAAATATATACCTTCATTAAAAATAGTAATAAATATAAAGAAAAGGATGATAGCATTGTATAAATATGAATATGACCTTTGTTTAAATACATTATAACTCATTTGATTTATTTTAAAAGCCAAAATTTTAGATTAATTTATTAGCAATTTTACAAATTGTACATAAAGATGATTCACTGATGATGATATGGTAAAATAATTGTTAAATATTTTTTAAATTAGATTTTACTACCAAAATTTACGTACAATTTTTATTGTTTTTCTGGTGAATGTTTTAATATATACACAAATAATATAAAAATATTTATTTATTTGAATACGTATTTATTATATGGGGGTAATTTTTTAATATAAAGTTTGTGAAAATTAATCCCTAATATAATCACGGACAGTTACTGATGATAATAGTAATGCAGCGGCTTACAAAATACCCATGCATTCTATTGGTACATTTCACGACACTCTATGTACAATGTATCCGTGAAGTGAGCATCTAATGGTAACTCGTCGAAAGATAGGATGACAATTATTTTATGTACATAAAACTATAGGCTGTTCACTTGTAACACAACCAGAATTTTTATCAAACGGTTATTGGTGTGGTATTTTTCGATAAACCTGTTTACAGTATTTTTTAAACATTATTTTGATAACAAAAAATGATTGAACAATCATATAACTTTAGAATAACAAGTTATTGAATAAGATGAGCAAAATAAAATTGCTGAGCATTTCTGTATGTTATGCTTTATTACTTAACAAACAATAAGTGATGGGGTGGATAACCGTAGATAATAGAAAACGTAGCATAAGATTCAGTATATATCTTACTTTTTCCTTAATACAAGTAAATAAATATGTACATCAGTTTACCTTATATGATTAAATATTTAAACAAATACACATAAATATATGTAATTACAGGTGCTGCTAAACAACACAACACAGCATTTATAGCTAACAGTGACATTTGTTATGCATTGATTAAAAAGTTGTAATGTAAAAAATCCAAAAAAAATCACTAAGAACATTTTTTTTGCATTCCGCAGCCACATTTCATGAAATTTACATTTTGTACATATAATAATGGTTAAGCAAAATAAGTACAAACTCCCACACACGCATATTATTGATTACACAGTACATGCACATTCTCCAAAACTCTGGAGAACCAGGCCAGTAGCTGCATTTTAGGCATACCCACACATTTTCAAGGTTGTCTGCAATTTCTAGCGTGCTGCAATCCTTCTACTCCCTCAGGACAGCTTTTCTCCTAAGTCGTTTATATGACTTGCATATAGAGTATATGTACAAAGTAAAACTTTTATAGTCGCTCTATTTTTAGAAGCACCCAGAGAAAGTTTACTTTCTGCTTCATCTCTCGGGAGTCATCGCTCGCAGTTGCTCACCTGCTCATTCTCTAGCTAGACATTTAGTAAACATGCCAGAGACACAAGTGAAAATACCACCTACATAGCTATGTACGTGATGGGTATATCCGCACTGTGGCCGACTCACAGTCCATGTTTTATAAACCTACTGTGTTTCAGCCTAAAAGAAGATCTATTGGGAATGATGACATAAAAAAGGTAGTGGGTAGTAACTAGCACTACTACTTTCCCTATATCCTACCAAAAGTGAAAGAGGGCAAAGACCTGGAGTGAATACTGATTTATTGCTTTGCTGGTATCATACCCATATGTGGATATACTCGTAGTGGTAACATACTCAATATGTATACATGCACAATCCATGGTTAATGTTCAATAGGTATAAAATGCGTTTTTGCACACTTTCTCTAGATCCATTCGAGTACTATAGAAAAACGGAACAGAGTTAATGCCAATAAAGGGAATTACATTTAAAAACCTGTTAAATTTCTAGTTTAAAAAACGCGCTTTATTTAACACAAATATTATCCTTATTAATAAAGCAGTTTGCGTACTACAACTTTTTCTCTACAAAAAAACAGGTAATTTAACAAGTACAGTTGAAGAATATTTTAAAGATTCAGATAAATTGTCATGCATATTTTTTCTCTGTAAACAAATTGATATTGTGTTTTTAGCATTGTTGAGCTGCACTATCATTTCTCCTTCTTTGGTAGCAATGGAATCTGCTAAACAGACAAATGCGACGGTGATTCCAAAAGGAAATCCATTTCCAGTGCAAGGGCGTTCTGGAAATCGAACAGTTATAAAAAGTTTCCCAATGTTAATATCAGGACGAAGTCCGATTACTCCGCCCACGATACCGTTGCCATCCACATCCTCTGCTTCTGCAACTTTGACAGCCAGTAGTACAGATGGAAGTATAACAGGTGCTCAAAATCAACAGTCTCGTGAGGAAATTACAAGGTTGAGGATTCAAGATGAGTACCGAATTTTGAAAAAGAAAAGGGAAGCAAATCTTGAAGCCAAAGCAAGCGATCCAAACAAACATTCAGAATATAATTTTGCGGCGCTCCTTCAAGAATTTCCGTTGGAAGAAAGCAAAAGTGACGACAAGTCCAAAATAAGGTCACTCACTAAACTGGCCGCGGAAGAAAAGGAAAAGAGGGAGAAGGTCGAAGTGGAACTTGAAGAGTTGAACAAAAAACTTGTACGTTCAGAAGAGCAATTTGATGCATTACTCAAATGTTTGCAAGCAGAGTGTGATGATACCGATGAGAAACTTCTACAGCTTGTGGCAAAAAAAGTAAAAATGAAGAACCGACGTTTGCAGGATATAGAAAAACGGTTCAACCCCCAAATACTATCACCAACGCAACCTAGTCAAGGGGAGGAGCGGACAGCAGTACTTTCAAAGAAACATACTTTGGACTCTGGGCAAGGTAGAGAACATGCGCCAAAGATTCCCAAAGCTTCATGGTAATCATATTATAAATAGGTTTACAAGGATTAATATAAACTGGTCGTATTAGCAAAAAAAAATATTATAAAATTTTCCTCTTCTTCTTACAGCAGTGGTCAGCCTGAAATACACGATGTTCCTGATTCTGATTAATTAATTTGAACCCCCTCCAATGTCACTAACCATAAATCTACACTCACAAATCAATCACTGTTGAGGATAAGCCAACTAGCCAAAATGGGAACTTAAAAAGCACAAAACTTACAAATCTGAGATATGGGAGAAAGTAGATCCCAATGTCCAACACGTTTAACAAAGTAATGAAAAATTAAAACGTTGACTTAAAATAAATGATAAGTATAAGATAATTACTGGATTGATAAATACATATTTTAAATTAATACTTGTATACATTATTGATACTAAGATAAATCAAAACAATGGATATAAAAATGGCTTTCTTAAGCGAATTTATAAATACAGAAGCTATTTTATTTTATTGAAAAAATACAGCAAAACGATTTTGCTGCGATAAAAACCATACAAACTTTTTTCTGCTTGACTTTTTTATATTGTAAAGCCAAAATATTTTCCTGTGTACTTAAGTATGCATTCCTTTAAATAATAAAATAATATTTAATCTTATGCAGATATTTTAAGAACTTAGAATTAGACATTTATCCACTATCGTTTTGCATGTTCTGACTTAATTCTGATAAATATGCATGTGTACTTTTTTTGGAAAGCCACTTTTTCGAACGTGGATACGTACTAAACTTAACATAATGAAAATTGGAAAGTTATTAAATATTTACAAATGTATTTCAAGTAATTTTATTTATATTTTTATTTGAATATTTTTTGGGAAATTATTATTAATCTTTTAGGGAAGATTTGCAACTTAAAAACCAATTACAACATATTAACTTTATTGAATCTATGAAATTTATTTTAAAAATGATGTAAATCAGTTATAAACACATGCCAAAAACGTTTACTGATAATAAGATAATAATAATGTTGCTACTTACACAATACCCACAAAGACCATTGATACACAAATACGATATACAATGTACGTGTGCAGTAAGCATGTAATAGTAATTCGTCCTTCGAGATCCTATACATAATCATGGTAACAACAAAATTCATTTATGTACATAAAACCATATTGTCTCAACGTTTTTCCTAAATGGACATCGTTCGAATATTTTTGTGATTAGCTACTTTTTTACAAATTTCCAAAATAGTTTTTTTTGGCAACAGCAAAAGAAAATATGTCTCTAGCAATTCATACAAATACGAATAATTATCAAACAATTATTGTAAACTAAATATAACTTAACAAACTAATGTAATTCATGCTAAAATATCCTAAAATAAAATATTTGTCTTGTAAAAATAAAACATTATGTTTTTTGCATTGCATATTTATATCTTAGCCCATTTCTCCGTAACGAGATACAGTTTCATCAATAAATCATCCATAAACCCATAAACCAATGGAAAACCCTAAGCTACCAAGGTGCATACAATATTGGTAAATATCTATAATATATACTAATACGTTGACAAGCTGACAAGACGTTACGTTGTTATATTCATATATATGCATATGCATGTATTCAACGTTTCCTAGGTTTTTTTGTATGCAGCATCCGATCCCCCTTTCCGAACTACCATGCTTTTACCATAACAAGTGGTGTAAAATGTCACTGTCCTGAGAACAAACTGAAAAAACACAAGCCCTGTACCTACTCATGCCATGCTCGCTTTGTAATACTAACAATGTAAATCTTTTCATTGACAGGAGGATCTCGGCATTTCCTCGAGTTGTCAAGCGGAAGAGATAATTAGTTTAGAGAGAGAAAGTCAGCCGCATATTTACGTGCCCATCTAAAGAGTTCTGTTCACTTTTTAAGAAGATCGATTTTGACTTTAAATGTTTCAGGCTGAAGAATAGAAGTAGTGTTTGTTTTGTTTGAGTGGCTCCATAAATATTTACTTTCACCACAATAATCAGGTAACCCAACTACATACTTAAAAATAAGCACAATTTGTATACACTTTCTAATATGTTTACTTGATAACAGATAACTATTTAATTCACTAATATTTTAATGTGTTTGTTGAGTATAGTAGAGCCTTCAAAATAGAGCCTTGAACTGGAAGCCAACTAGAATCCTGAAAATTTGAACAACTAACTACAAAACCGTGAACGATGGAACAAGTAGAAGAAGAAGGTACTGCCATGGCAAAGGTATTTGAGCAAAAATTACAACACATCAACAACCAATTTCAAAATCCAAATGCGGATCAAACGGGGTTAGAAATAGAAGTCCAAAGGCTGAACCAATGCTTGAACAACTTGTGGGAAGCAGGGGGCCCTGAAAACTTGAAGAAATCTGCTACTGCACCTTTTCAAATAAGTATAAATCTGAACTCTAATGGAACTCGGGAAGCACAACTGGTTAAAGTAGATGAAGCTGAAAAAGTCACAATACCTTCAACGGAAGACGCAGAGGAAGATGAACTTTCAAATATTGAGATCGTATCTGTACAGTAAGTATTTTAGAAATATTATTCAAAACACTTGTTGATCAAAGCAAAAAAAGATAAAATATCTAAACATCTTATTTAGCGGCAGCGATGATGCCGATCCATCAATCAATTTTGAGGATGTGGATGATCATGACTCTGATGTACTACCTCCACCTTCACAACAACACATTCCCAGTGTTTCACAATGCCTTGGGACTGAAGAAATGTCATCCATATCAACAGAGGAACCTACTGTAGCAGCACAAGTCATCAAACAAGAGAACAGATCCGTTCGCCACAATTTCGACCAAGAATCCGCACTACGTAGCATATTCTCTTGCCTTTGTGGAAAAAAATGTCCAAACATCAGAAGCTTGTCTGGCCACATCAACTACTTTAATAAAGAGCGAAATTTTCAATGCGATTTTTGTGGTTCTCATTTCCCTTCATTGGCACCTCTTGTCTATCACTTGAAGGTTTTCCATCAAGACAAATCAATTGGTGAAGTGGAACCCCAGGCTACTATCAAAGTCGAATGGCAAAGATATCCGAAAAGATTGAGGAAAAAGCCGAACAGATATTCCCAAATTTAGTTCATTATTAGTAAGTTGATCTAGTCAATTGTTGTATTTATTTTAATTTATTTTTTTGGGGGGGAGATATCATTCGTTTTAAAGGCGACAGTTAAAACTTAAACATTTTTAATATCTAAGATTTTATTTCATTAAAGGAGCTACTAAATATAATATTGATTTAAAATAGTTCTTGACACATGCCGGAAACCTTTACTGATGATTGTAATCATTTAGCTGCTTACACAATCTCAAGCAGACATACATGTTACATCATTTATCTCATGTAAAAATATATAAATATTTATAATTACGCGGAATGCTAAATATTAGTGTTTTCCATTTAAAAGTTGTCATGTGAATAAATTAAATCAATAATTTTTACTATTCTGTGGTCACATTTTTCATCAAACTACTTTTTGCATAAGATGCAGTCGCCGAAAAAATACCTTGGAAATCGTTTTTTTAGCTGTACGAAGCTACATGCATGCATGCTGCAAGTTGTTGCATTTTGAAATGTGGTACATACATACATACATGCATCAAATACTTAAATGCACTAACTCATATTTAATTCAGCTATGTATGCATACAACTTTCTCGTCTTTATATATTGCAATGTCAGCGTCCTTCACAAACTGCACTGCCATCATTGTTACAAGAAATTTATATCCCACAGATCTATCAAGTTGACGATATAGCCATTTGAACTTGAGGAAAGAGCATTTTGAGGAACGCGTCTCTGATTTGACTGATGCAGTAAAATGAACTCTAAATAATGAAGTGGATCAATATTGTCCTTCTTTTTGCTCCGTTTCGCATGACATTTTGAAGCAGCGATGATGGAACTTAAAAACAGATAGCTTGCTTGTTACTTTACTTTCGAAGGATAGTGCAGTGCGTAAATGTAGAGAGATCTGCATACAAGCTGGTAAGTAGCGTTTTTAATTTTGTGTGTTTGCCTGTGTGAGAGCAGATGTCGTACTAGCAAGCTGTCTATATACGAAATATATATTAGCTATGTGTACTTTTTAGATACAATTTCTCCAGGATTTGTTCGAGAAATGGAGAAAGTCAATCTAGTCTGAACGTCTGTTACTGTTTTAAGTATTAAGACTTAAATTAATTGAAGTTGAGACAATAAAAAAATATACATTTTAATACTGTTGTTCTCCCGATTGATTGGTTATTTTTGTGATCATGTTGTAGTTGATTGTGTCGTCAGGTTTTGTATTTTTTTCTAGTTTGAAAATAGACCACAGTTAAAATCAGTTCAGTTGGAAGTTATTTTTTAAAAACGAGGGGTCACAAAAACAAACCAGCTAAGCATGGGGAAAGTGGTGAAAACTACAATTCCTCCCAAGAAAATAGCGCGAGATGTAGAAGCTGCGGTACATGCGAAAACATCTAGTATCATTGTAAACTACGTTTATCATATGAACTAATCAAGCATTGGTTCCTTTACACAAACTTGTTGAGTTTCGCAAAACATTAGAATTTTCTATTTTTTGCTCTCTTTTTAACAGCAGTGGCCCATATGCAACTACATGAGGGCGAGGATTTTTGGTTGCGTCTTTTGTGACCACTGCTTTCCTAACCGAACCACTTAACATTTGAACATTCAACCAAACCAAAGTTTTGGCATAGCAGCACCACGCAAAAAAATATTTGGATAAATCACAAACTTTTTTTTGCAATATTTGCAAACAATTTAGTGCATGATAATGGACGAAGATCGCCAATATCATGTTATTAGTAAACTAGTAGAAGAATTTAAACTAATAGAGAAAATTGTACAAAGTCTGCTTGAAAAAGGCGAAGACCAAACGAAATTGAATAATCATCTCAAATCGTTGATCAGATGTGTGCAGGGTATAGAGAAAGAAATTAAACGACCAGACACTGACTAACCAACGGAAATACTAATACACTGTGTGTTATTGCCACCACTCAACAAGTAAACATGGGGAAAGCAGTGAAAGCAACAGTACCTCCGAAAAATATTGTACGGGTAGATGTAGAAGCTGTGAATCATACGGAATCTTCTGATATTTATCTAAATAAGTATGTTAACAATATAGTTGGAAGTATAGTAACAATACAGGATTTTTTTGCTCTATTTAATAAACCATTTAGTTATTTAACTTAACAATAATATTTTATATTTTTATTAGGTTTTAATGTCCACTAAATCTTTGGGGCTTGCACATTAAATTTTAAATAAATATACTGCTACGTTACAACAGTTTGTATACTTTACTGAAATGAAATCTAAGGAGATATAGCAACCACAAAATAAACAATAAGGATAATTTTTGAAAACATTTTGTCGCTTTCCCCTATTTTACATTTCCCTTATCCATCACTTTTGTTAAATGTGATGATAACAAAGATGTACATTGATTTTATCATAAAATTCTTACATATGTACATTCGTATTTAGTGAATAATTATAAAATGTTGCTGTGTAGCACTAATAATTATATTTCATAGAAATAAATTACAAAAGATTCATGTAAAATAAAATTGTATGCACAAAACTGTTTAATTAATCATGGTTAAAAATAAGGTCATAAGTATATAAAATTTGAGAATACCATCCATACTAATTTTTGTATTGCATGGCAGCTTTGGTATAATGACTATTTTAAAGTTAAAGTTACTTCAAGAAAATAAGCATTTTATTTTAACACTTTTTTGTGCTATATTAATTTTTTTGCAAAAAAAAACTTTAGACTTTGCAAAAACTGCACATTTATTGCACATCTCTTCTTCCTATATTTGGCAATATAATTTGCAGTAACGTTGACAAGATATGTTTCCTCAGTATGCCATGTAAAAACATACAATACAACAATCTGCATGATGATAGATGACAACTATAAAACTGGGTAGTTAGACCATCTTCGGTTCAACGAACCCGAACACTACTATCCCACCATATAAAAGGTTTAGTGCGACTGAGAACATTCTCGGATTTATCATTACACGCACTGCTCGAACTTTAATGTATGTTTGTAGTGTGCACTACAAGTATACATAAAACTCTTTGTTTGTTTGTGTTTGCATCAAATTTCAAAGCAGATGATGATACTCGTATTTGAAGCACATCATATCAACAGATCGACGGAAAATACCATCCATACAGCATCACTATCCCTTTTATAGCTGCTGAGCAGGTATGCTTTCACTGTTTGTATTACATGATGACAGATAGCAGTCATAAATATGTATGCATTGATGGTAGTACCCCTTCTGCTTGACAGCAAGATTTATGGATACCCAAACCATAATACAGACGAACAGATGCTCAAATAGGTAGTGGTAGTAGCTTACCTGTTAGCAAGCCATATACGGAATCTATGATAAAATTGGATGTATACTTTATGTGTATTTTTCATAGACACTGTCTTCATCATTTCTTCCAGTTGTCAAGCGATAAGGGAAAATTAGACAGGTGAAAGTCAGGCAAATATACAGGTATTCTTATTCGAAGCGGTAAGTCTACTTAAACAAATATTCACTGGTGTTAAAATAATCACAAAAAAATTAACCAAATTCAATATACGTAATTATTAATATACAATATACATTCTTGGGTAACATAACGAAGCAACGGCAGAAAGAACCATTCAATTCTTACAAGTCAAAGAATGGCGATGGAACAAGACGATCAGCTAGGGATAAATCTGCTAGAAGAACTTCGTCTAGTAGCGGAAGATAAGATAAACAAGCAGAAAAAGTTTGAAGAAGAAGTTCGTCGAGTTGAGGAAGATATTCAAAATAAATTTGAAAAGTTCAAAGAAGAAACTACAAAATTAAAAGTTTCTATTCGAGGGATAAACGAGTGTATTCAGGGTTTGTGTGAAACATTTTTTCAAGACAACGTTGTCCAATTACCGGGACCACAAATACAAAGTACTCCATCAGTTTTGTTACCCACTCAACCTGTAGAACAGGAGAAAGTGGTAAAAGCTGAAATCTTTTCCAATAAAACGGCACAAAAAATTGGAGAAGCTCAGGATATCCCTCCTGTAAAGTAAGTATATCAGATTTGAGCTAATAAACAATTTTGTTCCATTTCACAAACTTGTTTAATTTCGTAAAAATATTAAATTTTATTCTCTTTTCCAGCAGCAATTATCATCGTCAAGCAATCAAACTTGAGGTTATGGACGATGATTCCTATGGACTACCTTCTAATTCTCGACAGTGTCAACCTCCCACTCAACTTGTAAACATGGAGAAAGTGGTGAAAGGAACAGTTCCACCGAAGAAAGAGGCAGATGTAAATAGAGAAGCTGAGGAACATGCAGAATCGTCTGATTTCACTGGAAAGTAAGCGAATTCAGTGATACCGTTGGAGAATTTGGTGCTATTTTACAAACTTGTTGAATTGAGCAAAAATTAAGTTTTTTTTTATTCATCCTCCTTTTACAGAAGCAATGATCCTTCTCGAGCAATCAAAATCGAGAATGTGGATAATGATGAGTGGCCCAGTCCATGGATTTGTGTAAACGGTGTGTACATGTACAACTACCTGAGTGAGAGTATATTTGATTGTGCATTTTGCGGCGTTATTTTTCCTAACCGAAGCTCACTTATCGACCACTTGGAATTTTCCCATAATATTGATAGGCATGGTCGTGGGCTGATCAAGCCCACAGTCAAAGTCAAACGGCAAAGACGTTGTGCACGATGGACGAAAAAACCGAAACCAAAACGGTTATAAACTTTGTGAAAAATAGAAATTTAAGTTTCAAACTTAATTTAAGCAAAGTTTTTTGAGCGAAACACCTTTTTGGAAATTAGAAAGAATTAAATTTACCTACATAAAATAATGTACTTAATATATAGTGCATAAATTTATACATACGTAATTTACCAGTGTATCTAACTAACCAGTTGTATATTCAGGCATTTATTTTCCAGATTGTTGATTTATGCTAAATTCGTGTGAAAATTTTCTCCACTTTTTGTTATAAGGGTTATACTCCACTCCATGTATACTTATTATAGGGTGTATGCATTATGTATAAATATATTAATATGGAAAAAAGTTGTATAGAGTTTATTTAAAAGAAATATCCGTTCTGTAATAATTGTAATGTGTTTTACTTTGATAAAGCTGCTAGGGTTTATTTAAAACACACATTTATGTGAAATTAATATGATAGTGTAAAATGTACACGGAACAATGAAACGGCCACTTGCATGTCAATTCATATTCCATTCATATTCAAATTCCATTTGACATATATAAAAATAGAGCTGATCATTGACGCAAATTTATATGAGATAATTAGAAAAAAATCCAACTTTCTGGTCATACATAATATGTAAATTAGCTCATTTATTAATAAAATACTTACATACGTATATTTTGTGTAAATATTTATAGTGTTGCAGTAACAATGATGTTTTGTATGAGTAAATTACCTACCACAAATTTATGTAAAATTAAATCAAGTGTACGAAACCATTTCGAATCTGTGTAAAATAAAGTCATTAGGTTATTTAACTTGGGATTAATTAGTTAACTTCTTCCTTTTGCATTTTTGCACAATTTTTTTAGATGTGAAACTACTTTAAATTATACCAGTTTCATTTTAATCTGTATTTCATGTCACAGCATAATAATCAGTATACATCATATCATGCATAAGTGATACTGTGCAGAAACAAACTTGTGTGTAGATATTGTATACCAAGTTTTTGCACATGTCAAGTCACCGCTTGCTTACTGACTAGGTGCATGTACTAAAACATACTGGGCGAAGTCATACCAACGTCCAAACAAGCTAAAGTGGATCATCACTTGCCAAATTTGTAATAAGGTATACTGCCCCAGTGCGAATTTTTTTGATCGTCAATATTTGTCAAATTTATTTTACCCTCAAAATATTTAACGCGTGGTAAAATATAACAATCGCAGGTAAAACAAGCATTTGCTATTATTACGACTTGCACCAACGAACAAAATTCAAGTAAAATTACTACATTTAATACTTCTGAAGTGAAGTTGAAAGCAGTTCCTTCGAAGAAACATGCACAAGTAGATGGGCATGTTATGGAATATGCGAAAGAGCACTCTTATCTGGGCAGTAAGAAAATTATAAATAAAACCTTGACATTCTATTTTACAAACATGTAAATTTCATAAAAATTTAAGGTTTATAAATTTTCTGTTTTTTTTCTAACAGAAGCGTTTCTGTGCCAAGTAAACCGACGAATATGGAGATGCAAACTGTAATACAACTGGATCCTCTCCGTTTTCACTACAGTACAAAAACTAATGAAGGTGAATAAATGTGAGTTGGCCAAAGCGGAATTTTACGGGAGCACAACAATTTGTATAAAGAGAGAACAGGGGAAAATTATTCAGTCTCTTTGATAAGTTAATATCAGGGGCAAACATATGAAAAGAATAGACGTAATACTTATATGTGTTTTATAAAATGTTCCGACAAAAAAATGTAGGCTTGGATGACATTTTTTTAAAATCCGTATCTCAAATATAGCAATAATTACCTAATACATATTTGTTCGAGCTTAAATCATATTTAAAAAAAATATTGCAATGTATAAACTTCAAACAATAAATTTAGCTTACAAAAAATCTCCGCCCTGGTTTAATTCTTTTGAATTGCATAGCTTTATATCATCAAGCGTTTTTAAACAAAATGGGGCACTTCCGAAAAAAGCCCGCAAGTGTAACCTTTCTAGTAAAGACGCTCTCTCTCTCAACTGACATACATTCAGCCAAAAAATATACATATAATACAGGTAGTGATATACGCATCTACTAGGCATACGCCTTTATATTAAAAAGCTTCCTTGTCTAAGAAGCACATAATTCTACAACCATATCAACCAGAGGAAAATTTGGTGACACGTAATACTAACTCATAGAAACTATGATGAAAGTAGGAAGACAACAAGGCAAATCGAACCATTATGTTTGTTATTTTTTAAGTATATATGCTTAAAGACCAACCATGTAATGTAAGTTGCTTGCTGGATGCTGATTCCCCTTCTTCATCTCTCTATGAAGCAGATAGTGAGAAAATGTACAGATGTATATTCTTCGTGCATAGCATTTCAAGATTGGTGAGATATATTTTTTTCTCTCAAATGAAAACACATGTCGGGAGTAAGTGCTCATTTTACGTATAGCTGATATATACCATACATCAAAGACAGTACTTCTAGTCGGACTATTAAAATTAACAAGCCATAACACAGGTGGATGTAGAAGCATCCTTGTTAGCTTGCCTAAGACGCAAAATATGGTACTTCTGTGTCTGCAGATTACAGACTGCTTATATCCAATATTTTGGAGAAAAGGTGAAAGCAAAAGGGAATATTATAAATAGGAGAACATGAGCTTTAAAATACATTTTATTTATTTGTGGTTAAACCAATAAAAATAATTTTGACGGCACGGGAAGAAAAACATAATAGGCCATACAAATTGCCCACTAAATAGCGAATATTAATGGTATAAGCATTCAGTCAAAATAGCACAGGAGTGACAATGGATGAAAACGAGCAGATACGAAAAGAAATGTCAAAACGAGTTCGTGAGGCACTAAATTATGTGCTTAAAAAGCTTGAAAATGGTCCAAACCAACCAGGATTGCAAAAATACATCAAAGAGTGGAACCAATATTTGCGGCGGGTGTGGGAAATAGCGTATCCACCACAAATTGACCCATCAACGGGACAACTAGTTCGAACTGATCCAGCAATATTGTTCCCCACACGTCTGGTAAGCAGGGTTAAGAGGCTAAGAGATAGAGAAGCTCTGAAGAAAGCGGCACAGGTTGAAGAAAATACTGGGCAACAGGCGGAAGCGTCTTGTACAACTGTGAAGTACATTACACTTACTTATATTTGACTATTAAAGATATTGGCTTGGTTTCGCAAACTTTTTATTTCTTATGGAAATTTTTGACTTTTATGTATAATTTTTAAGCAGCAATGATAAGGTTCCAGGACTCAATCTTGAGGACGTATACGATGATTATGGTGGACTACCTCCTATTCCTCCACAGCCTGAAATCTTCTTTCAAACGGTTAGCATGGAGAAAGCGTCGACTAAGGAGAAAGCAGTTAACATGGAGAAAGCCGTAAGCCCGGGAAAACCGGTCACCATGGGGAAACCGGTTATCATGGAGAAAGTGATAAACATGGGGAAAGCGTTTAATATGAGGAATGCAAGGAAGAAACGTTCAAAGAAAACAGCACGGGTAGATGGAAAAGCTGCGGAGCACGTGAAAACGAACTACAACGGCGTAAGGTAAGAATATCATAGACAATTTTGTTTCTATTTTTACAACTGTTTGAATTTAGAGAAAAACTGATTTTATTGTGAATCCTATTTTTAACAGCCATGATCATGCCCCAGCAATCAAGCTTGAGTACGTGGACGATGATTCTGATGAGCCACCTAAAATTTCTAGACACTCATATACACCTATTCAATCGGCGAACATAAAGAACACAATAAAAATGGGGAAAGCGGTGAACATGGAAATGGCGGTGAACAAGGAGAATGAGGTAACCAAGGAAAAAAAGGTTGCCAAGGAGACAGTGGTCGCCAAGGAGAATGTGGACGCCAAAGAGCAACCGGTAGGGTATGAGAAAGCTGTTGCCAAGGTGGCTAAGGAGAAATCTGTGATCAATATGAAACCAGTGGCCAATACGAAAGTGGTGTCCAATAAGAAAGCGATGGCCTATAACAAAGCGGCCGCCAAAAAGAATGCGATGGTCAAGGAGAATGCGGACGCAAAGGCAAAAGGAGTCGATAATGAAAAAGCAGTGAACAAGGAAAAAGCGGTGAAAGATACAGTAAATCCAAAGTTAACTGCACAGGAATATGAAGAAGTTGAGGGACATGCGGAAACCTCTGCTGACACTGTAAAGTAAGCGTATCAGAGATATTATTAGAGAATTTTATTAACTATTTCACAAACGTGTTGAAGTTTGAAAAAAATATAAAGATTTTTATGGCATCCTGTTTTTTTTCCAGGAGCAGCAATGATCCTGCTCCTGCAATCAAATTTGAGAATATTGATAACACCCCGGATGAAGAAACGTCTCTTTCTAAACAGCAGATTCCCATTAGCTCAGATTGCAAAGTGCAAAAAGCATTGTCAGCCACACCAAAAAAGAAAATCGCTGTAGCAGCACAAGTCCCCAAACCAGAAAACTCGGTAAAAGAATCACCCAACCTTGCCGCAAAGAAGGACTTATCACACGGATATAAGTCAGACGATAAACGACATGGTCCTTATTATTGCATTTGTGAAAATCAGTACAAGACCATAAATAGCTTAAAGATTCATATTTACAACATGAATAAAGAACGAAAGTTCCAATGCGACTTTTGTGCATCTCGGTTTCCTTACCAGAGCCATCTTAACAATCACTTGAAAAATTTCCACAAAAATAAAAAATGTGGTGAGGTGAAAACTCAGGCTGCGATTAAAGTCGACCAGCCAAGATGCTCTAAATAAATTGTAAGGGAACACGAAAGATATTGCAATATTCAGGGATAATACTATTGTTGCAATTCTGCAGATAATTTGCGATTTTAATTGCACATGTCATGTCTATATTGTATATATATATATCATTTAACATATAAAAACATTTATAAGGTTACTGAAAACTATAAATTTGTATATTGTAATATTTATCATGGGTAAACTTGTCGACGAAATTTAAAACAAAGCAATCGTTTTAAAAAACAACGTGTGAATGTGAAAGGCTATATGTTAGAAGAAAGTTGATGCATTGCATAAAATGGTGAATTAATATATTTAGTATTTTATCCATTACTTATTTAAGGAAGGAATAAATGCTGGATTGTGTGATATATATACATTATATATTTTCAAGTTTAATTTACAAAAAATTATACCTATTAAATATTTTACCTTCTAATATTTAGTTAAATATTAAAATATTTATATGAATGTGAATGGGTAAAAGTGGAATACATGAATACAGTTATAAGAATAAACTACAATAGGTCGATGTACAATAAAATCAATTCTGTAAAACTTTAAAGATTAGGGTTCTCCCCACCCTGAACTTATTTTATTTCATCCAATTTCGTTGCGTTTCTAATATCATAAAGATTGCATAGCTCAGAAGATTGTACGCCCACACAGAAGTTTTTCATTTTTTAAATTGCGCAAACGCTTAACAACCTTATAATGTCATTGCGCAGGAAATGTAACATTAAAAGCGTGCTAGGCATTTCTTTCCTAAAATGACACACCCATAAATAATGAGTAGAAAAAATGTAATTTTCAAAAAATATATCCTCACAATGATACATTTTACTGAACTTTGTTCAATCAAACTTTGTCATAAATAAAAAGGTAAAAGTACATCTCGGTATATCGGTAATGCATAACGTTCGTATTCAGTAACTTCTACATCTATTCCAGTTTTCTCTATCTCGTAGACATCCCATCTTAACTGGCACGCTCCATTGCTTTATCATAAGAAGTAACTTGCACAAAGGATAGAAAAAATGAGGCAGATTTATGAGAGTTATTGGCTCAAGTGAAGGAAGTAGTTGGAAGTTAATGCTAAATATATACAAAGTCGATAAATAGCATCAAAAAAGTATGGGAAATTTGTCGTTCTTGTTAGAAAGCAGTATACACAAAATAGAGCCAATCCATACTCGTCTTGCCATAATAATCATGCGTACTTTTTCATACACATCTTTTTTTGGATTTCATCGAGTAGTGGTGAAAGCAAAAGAAAGTATCGGCAGTGAAAGTCAAGCATGAAAAGAATCTTCAGTTGATAATATTATTTTTGCACATTCACCAAAATATTTTAATACGAGAAAAAAAGTTGCATGTTGCATTTGTGCAGCAAGTTAAACATCAAAAGAGTGCAATGACCTTCTCTTTAAGCTAAAACTCGTAAATATACAAACGTTATACCCACGCATATATGTTATGTTGAACAAAGAACAGTCAACCTACTAGAAGGCTTTACATGTATTCCCCACTGTTTCTAGAGCAATGACAGCGTCCTTCACCCACTACACTTGTATGTAAGTGTGTATTGTATACCCAGATTTTGTTCATGCCATTGCTTACTGACTAGGTACATGCTCTAAAAACATATTGTGCAAAGTCATACCAATACCAACGTCCAAACAAGTTAAAGTAGACATTTCTGATCAGGTATACTGTCCCAGCGCGAATTTTTTTTTGCGAAGGTGGTGAAAATGAGAGTTCATTTCTTGGATGAATCGAGATAAAAAATACCTCATGTGTAATGTTTATTTTACATGTACACTTTCTTTAGGATTTCTTTTTATAGGCCATCAGATCGGAACTATATAAACCTGTGAAAGTCACTCTGGAACATTCATTCATAAAAAGTTTGCATTTTAAAACCTTCACTAAATTTTATTTTATTTTGGCGGAGATTTGATGGACAAGTAGGTCAATTATGAGGCTAGACTTAACATTTGAAACAAAATAGAACGTTTTTATTTATACAGTATTTACAGCAGCGTAGGTGTATACAGAATTATATATATTTATTGAACGCATTAAATTTGATTGCATTAAAATTGATTGCCAATATTTTCCAAAATTATTTTACCCTTGGAATATTTAATGTGATGAAATACACAAAGCGCCAGAAAAACAAGCCAATCATATTGCACTTTGATTATATATCATTAGCCTTTTGAGCTGTAACATAAGCATTTAGAGTTTTCCAAAACAATCCAAATTTAGTGAAAATTTAAGGCTTCGTGCGGAAAATTCAAGCGTAAAAGCCCGACTTACCTCATCACAGCAAAGAACACTAGTGCTTGAAGCTAAAGCTTGAGAAAAAAAAATCATATATGGATAATAAATCTATGCATTGTTCTGAGCAAAAAGCATTTCAAAATTACAAAAGAGGAACCAACCTTTGCCAGATTTAGGGAATGGGTTTTTCCCGAAAAAGTTTCAACCAACGCAATCAGAGGTGAAAATGATGACTGTCACAGAAACATACACTTATAGACGGGAAAGCTATGGAACATACGCAACGATCACTCAAATATGCACAGTAATAACATTAAAGATATTCTACAAACATTTTACTTTACAAACACGTTAAAATAATTAAACATGTAAATTTTCAATATTTCCGGTTTTGTTTTCTTCTAGCAGCGTTTCTGTCCCAATGGCTGAATATGGGAAACAGTGACTCATCTGAATCCTCTTCTCTTTCGACACAGTACAGAAACTAATGAATGTAATGGAATGTAAGTTAGCCTAGTAGCCTAGTAAGTTAGTAACTGAATAAATTTTGTTCTCTATCATAAAAAGATCCATGTACTTTTTAAACAACTTGATTTACTAAACAGAAATAAAAAAATCACTGCCCTAGTTTAGTTTTCATGTATTTCAAAGCTTCATATCGTCAAGATGTATTTTTAGCAACAAGGCGTAGTTACAGAAAAACGAAGTCGTAAAGACGCTCTCCCTCTCAAATGATATACATGTACATAGAATACAGGTAATGATTTACGCTGTTACTAGGCACACACTTAAACAGGGAACAGCTATATCATAAAACGACAGGTAAGTGGCACGTAATACCCTCTTTCTATAAACTATGGTGAAAGGTAGAACCAACAAGGGAAATCAGATACATCCATCGAACCTTTATGCTTGTTATTGCTTAAGTAAAAATGATCGAACACAAACCATGTAATGTTAGTGGCTCTGACCTTTCTTCATCTTTTTGAAGGAGATCATAAAATGTACAGATGTGTATGCATAACATATCAAGCTTGGCGAGACATATGTTTCCTAAAGTGAAAGTTTGTGTCGTGAGTAATGTGCTCATTTAACATATAGCTGATAGATAGCATCCATAAAAGAAAGTACTCTCCGTCCTACTACTAAAATCAACGAGCCATAAAACAGGTAGACGTGGAAGCTTTCTTATTTGCTTGTCTAAGACGCATAATAATTTTCTTCTGGATCTACAGATGACAAGTTGTTGAGAAAAAGGTGAAAGCAATAGGGAATAGTAACAAGTGGAGAAAGTGAACTTTAAAATATAGTTTTAATTATTTGTGGTTAAATCAATTAAAATAATTTTGGCGGCCCAGGAAGAAAAACTTATAAAAGCCATCAAAAAAGTTTAAGAGCCATTTAAACAGTGAGCATTATTGGTATAAGCATTCAGTCAAAATAGCTAAGGAGTGACAATGGATGAAGACGAGCAGATACGTAGAAGAATGGAAGAAGGACTTAGTGACGTGCTGACAGATGTGCTAAAAAGGCTTGAAAATGATGAAGATCAACCAGGATGGCAAGATTATATCGAAGAGTGGAACAATTTTTTGCGGGAAATGTGGGAAATAGCTAGTCCGCCAGAAGTTGACCCCTCAACGGGACTACTAGTACGAACTGACCCACCATTATTGTTTCCCACACGCCTGATAAGCACAAGTAAAATAATAAGAGATAAAGAAGCTCTGAAGAATACGGCACTGGTAGAAGGGAAAGCTGAACAACATGTGGAGCAATCTATTAAAACTGTGAAGTATGTACATTACACTTATTTATCTATTTGTGTTGGAGATATTCGTTCCATTTCTTTGGTATTTTTTATTGAAATACTTGATTTTTTATCCGTCCTTTTTACCAGCAATGGTAAAGTTCCAGTGACCGGTCTAAAAGATGTGGAAGACATTTTCGATGGACTACCTCATAAATTTTCACCGCCTCAAATCCTCATTCACAAGGTTGGAATAGGGATGGCGAGGACCAAAGAGAAAGCGGTTAACATGGAGAAAACCGTAAGCGCGGGGAAAGTGGTACACATGGTTGCTATGGAGAAGGGGATAAACCTGAACAAAGCGGTTACAATGAGAAATGCGAGAAAGAAACGTTCAAAGAAACCAGCACGGGTAATTGAAAAGGCTGCGCTGTATGCGACAACGCCAAGCAATGGCGTCAAGTAAGAATATCATATATACTTTTCAGAAAATTTGTTCGTTTTTACAAACTTGTTGAATTTATGGGAAAAAATTGATTTTATTGTTAATTTTATTTTATAAAAGCAATGATCAGGCCCCAGCAATCAATTTCAGGCTCAAGAACGATGATGAACAACCTGAAATTTCTAGACACTCACATCCACCTACTCAATCGGTTAACACAAAGAAAACAATAAAAATGGGAAAAGCGGTTAAAATCGCAATAGCTGAGAACAAATTGAAAGCGCTGGCCAAGGAGGTAGGGGTAGTCAAGAAGAAAACGATGGCCAAACAGAAAGCAGTCGCCAAGGATAATGCGGGATACAAGGAGAAAGCGGTTGTAAAGGAGAAAATGTTGTCCAATGGTAAAGTGGTTGCAAAGGAGAACGCGGTGGTCATTGGAAAAGCGGTGGCCAAGAAGAAAGTTCCCGCCAAGGATAATACGGGCGACAAGGAGAAAGTGGTTGCCAAAGAGAACACGGTGGATATTGGAAAAGCGTTGGCCAAGAAGAAAGTTCCCGCCAAGGATAATGCGGGCGACAAGGAGAACACGGTTGCCATTGGGAAACCGGTGACCAAAGAGAACACAGTGGTCATTGGGAAAGTGGTGACCAAAGAGAAAGTGGTTGTCAAGGAGAAAATGGTCGCCATTGGGAAAGCGGTGGGCAAGGAGAAAGTTCCTGCCAAAGATATTGCCGGCAACAAGGTTAATGCGGGCGCCATGGGGATAGCGGCGAACACAAAAAAAGCAGGGACCATTGGGAAAGTTGTTACCAAGGAGAATGCGGGCACCAAGGTGAACGAGGAAAAATCGGTGACCACAGGGAAAGCGGCGAAAGACACAGTAACTCCAAAGGTAACGTCACAGGTAGACGGAGAAGCTGAAAGACATGCGTAATCCCCTGCCAAAATTGTAAAGTAAGCGTAGCAAAGATACTATTAGAGAATTCTAAAGATATTGCGATGTTCAGTGATAACACTCTTGTTGCATTTTGGTATATAATTTGCAATTTCAATGGCACATATCATGTTTATATTGTATATATAAATCATTTAATATATGAAAACATATATCAGATTACCGGTAATATTAAATTTGTATTCTGTAATATTTCATAATGAGTAAGCTTGCTAATAAAATTTTAAAGCAAAGAAATCGTTTAAAATAACAACTTAAGAATGTACAAAGCTATATCTTAAAAGAAAGTTTATGAGCTGTATAAAATGGAGATTTAATATATTTAGTAGTATACCAATTTCTCATGTAAGAAAGGAACAAATGCTGGATTGTGTGATATATTTCCATTTATATATATTTTAAAGTTTTATTTACAAAAAATTTACATAATGAATAATTTAATTCCTAATTAATATTATAATGAACATGAATGGGTTGGTTCAATTGGAATACATGCATATAGTTATAAGAATTAACTACCAAAAATTGATGTACAATAAAAAAAATCTGTAAAACTTTGAAATTAGGGATCTTTTCGCCCTGAACTAATTTTTGTTGCATTCGATGCCGTTGCGTTGCGCATAGCATAAAGAAAAATTTTATCAGAAGACTGCACGCCCACACAGAATCTTTTCACATTTTTAAATTGCGCAAACGCTAAAAAGCTTATATTATCATTGCGCAGAAAGTATGACATAAAAAGCATGTGAGGCATTTCTATCCTTAAACGACACACCTAAAAATAATACTCAGGCAAAATGTAATTTGGAAAAAGATATCCCCACAATGACACATTTTATTGAACAAAGTACAGTAAAGTCCTCTCAAAACCTGTTAACAAGTACGTAATAAGATCTAGTTCAATTTTACATAGTTTATCTCTAAGCTAACAAACCGAGGTGCTGATATTAGCATAAATAGTACATAAAGAACAGCTTTGGGACATGATCTTGTCTATTGTAATTGTAAGGCACACACCTATTCTCCTCCAGTTTACATAACATTACGCTGATCTTTATAGCAGACTGCATAAATACTTAAGATACCAAATCTGACAATAGTGATCAGGTATATTGATCTGGTGCGAATTTTTTTGCGACGTTTACAAGTAGGCCATATATAAAAAGGTAAAAGTACATCTCTGAGGTAAATGATGTGGCGGTATATTGGTAATGCATAACATTCATATTCAATAACTTCAACATGTATTCCAGTTTTCTGTATCGCATCTTCACTGTCACACTCCATTGATTTATCATAACAAGTACCATGCATAACGGATAGAAAAATGAGCCAGATTTATGAGACAGTTATTGGCTCAAGTGAAGGTATTAGTTGGGATTTAATGCTACAGATATGCAAAGTCGATAGATAGCATTAATAAAGTATGTGAAATGTGAAAGTTGTCGTTCTTGTTAGAAAACAGTATACACAAAATATATCCAATTCGTGCTCGTCTTGCCATAATAATCATGCGTACTTTTTCATACACATCTTTTTTTCGGATTTGATCGAGTAGTGGTGAAAGCAAAAGAAAGTATCGGCAGTGAAAGTCAAGTATGAAAAGAATTTTCAGTTGATAATATTATTTTTGCACATTCATCAAAATAATTTAATACGAGAAAAAAAGTTGCATATTGCATTTGTGCAACAAGTTCAACATCAAAAGAGTGCAATGACCTTCTTTTTAAGCTAAAAAAAACTCGTAAGCATATACGTTATATCAACGCATATATGTAATGTTGAACAAAGAACAGTCAACCTACTAGAAAGCTGATGCACCATATACCTAGTTTAGTATTCGGCTCAGCTTTACATGTATTCCCCACTGTTTCTAGTGCAATGACAGCGTCCTTCACCCACTACACCTTACCTTCTGTCTGGAAGCTACTTCCTTCTACAGTCAACCAACTGAGATGATGGTATGGTCTAGACGATGTAGCATCATTTTTCTCTCTATACGGGACAGTATCAAGTAGAGTATTGAAGCATAGGGAAAAGTCTGCTCGTAGATCTATCGTGTATATAAAAACTGCGTAGTAACACTAACCGTAATACATTACAGTTAAGCAGGTATATTGGCTTGTTGCGAAAAATACATCTAATTGAGATATAAGGAGGCTATATTGCAAAAAAACTGAAAGTATATCTATGTTGATGTTAACATTGCTGGTGGGCAACAATATGTATATATGCTATATCTCATACACTTGTTGTAGCGCTTGTTCGCGCAAAAAAAGCTAACGAAAAAAGTACGGGAGAAAGTAATTCGTGCTTACAACCACACGTAATAAGTGCGTTAACACTTTTATTTTAAAGTAATTAAAAATATTTATATATTGTGACCCAAATATTTACAGAAAAGATCAAAATAGATAAAACTCTTGTTATTTTGTGGTAACGAGCCAATAAATTCAGTATATTTTGTGACCACGTCATAACAGAATATAAATTTTTGCTCTATTCAAACCTTGAGCTATCTGAACGTAAATCAGTACGAGGAAAAGTATTGACTCTGTAAAGTATAAAATCGAAAAGGCTAAAAAAGCAGCATCAGTTTTTAATTTAAGTATTTGCACTACAAAGGGTGTCAGGTAATATTTATTCTATATTTAAAATATATACTAGCTAATATGCTTACTAGGTTGCATAACTTGTATGGATCCGCATGTATTTAAATGGAAAATTCATTGAATAAATATTGTGTTCTAATTTATATTCGATTCTGGTAAATTTTGCTCAATCAGTGAGCCGTCAGATAAGCATGGAGACCACTGTTGCAATAGGGTCAACGGCTGGAGAGGAAAATGTAGAAGAAGTTGTTCAAGAGCTACTGACAAGTTTAATCGGAAGGGCTACTTCAGATGTTCAACCATTGCCATCACAAACTGAGTCATCAAGCTCATCAATGACTTTGCCATCAACTTCATCTTCTTCAACAGCAGCAGCAAGTAATTCAAACACAAACGAGTTAGAATCCATCATTTTGGATAACACACAGCTTTCTATGGAAATTGAACAGGGAAATGCGCAGCTTGCCGAGGCACATCAAACGATTATGGACAAGTGCAACCAAGGTTGGGAGCAAAAGAAAAAGTTGCATAAATTAGGAATCAAAACTTTTGTGAAAGCAATGCAGATTGATGGTAAATTTATGCCCGATTTTGTTGAAGATGCAAACATCAAAAAAGTGGATAAGAATCCTACCGATCCGAAAGGAGTGAAAATTTTGGTGTCATGCGAAAGGAAACAGAGATTGGAGGGAGAAAAGGAGCGT
>JAQFZG010000338.1:0-36564 GCA_034695465.1 Entomobrya nicoleti | reverse complement strand
TATATGAAAACAACTGATAATAGTGGTGGGCAGATGAAGAGAGGGAGAGACAGAGAAGCGAGCAAAGTGCACTCATTAAATCATTTTGTTTCTTTTTTTGCACACACAACACCACCACTTCTTATCTTGCATCTTTCTAACTTCACCTTACTTTACCTCTGTAAAAGCAACATTATCTTTTTTTACATTAGTGCCAGTAATGCTAAAGTCAGAACACGCACTGCAAACAGTAAGTGGCATTTTTTACAAAGTCACCATAACCAAATCCGTACAATTACCTACGTAAATACTTACTTTACCTGCATACTTTAAAAGTACTCTCATGAGATGAAGTGAAGCGCATAAAAATCTCAGTCTCCCTTTTCGAGTTCGCTATCTTGAATGCTAATGACCAGAGAGACTCTTTTTATTTTGTTGACTCATCCAAAAATACATACAATGACACGGCAACAGTTGTTAAAAAAATTGCTGTTGTAGCGGCACTTACACGAGATAAAAACATGGCTATTATGTAGCATGAATTCATTTTCATTTCCTCTTGTGCGGTTATTTGTTTGTCCATTTACTCGACATTACTTTTATTGTTTTATTTTTTTCCCTTTCGGCTGGTGTACCTTTATTGTTTATTATGTGCCGCTAATTATATGCCTTCGTTTTGTAACACATTATTACCATTTTAAAGCATACTTCGTCCTGTAGACGAGCGCGGCATTTCGAATGATATTTCAAAGCGAGTATATTTTTACTGCTTACAAATTAGTCGTTTCCTCCAATTTACACCTTTTCCTCTTTTTCATCTTATAAATACGTTCTTCAGTTTAATAATAGAAGGTAAAGGAAGCAACCTGCTAATTATAAACTTGACACGAAGGTTTTCTCGGACAATGGAAAAAGTTGACAGTAAAACATGCCAAAAGTAATTTAAGCTTTGCTTGTAACAGAAATGTGGAATGCGAATGGGAGGAGGTTTTTAGCTGGGAATGATGATGATTGATTTTGAAGGGATTTTGCTTCGTTTCCGAAGTATTGTTGCTCTGCAATTTGGATAATTTGAATACATGCTGCAAATTAAATCTTAATATTGTGTTGTTTTAAACAATGATTTGGCTTTGAATTTGGGGTTTCTTTGATGTAGAACTGCGCTAAACCTTCTAAAAAAAGATTCCCAAGACTGGATACATATATTTCACGTGAATTTTTGAATGAAGACAGACGCAGACATTTTTCCCCCAATTTGTTGGCAAAGTAAATATAGAATGGACAAAATTATAAACTACTAAAAATCTTAATGTTGAATGTGTTATGTATGTGGGAGGGGTTCACATCTATTCGCAGCTATTAAAGAGAGAATTAACTGATGTAAAGGGAAAATATTGAGCGCCTCAATATCTTTCCTTCGATTTTTTTTGTGTGGATATAATAAGTAAAAAAAATTATGGACACTCACGTATTTCTCTCTCCCTTAAATTCGTTTTAATATTTTTATGTTTGCTTGTGACTCTTGTGACTTGCGAGGTTAAGCTATACAACTACAATATATATTATTATAACAATAAGCGACATGATGAAAGAGCAGAAGTGATGGAAGAAAACCCTACTGTTGATATTGTTAGTATTCCAGTTTATAATATTGTAACAAGCCACATTAAAAACTGTACATTTTAAGTGAATTCGTGCTTTTTCATTAATGAGTTGATGTAGTAAAAGAGAGGAGCAAGTGGAGGTGGGGGTGATATGATGACAACGTTGAAAGATGATTCATGCGAGAGAGTGATGCATTCTGTTCGGATCGATGTTGATTACCATTTTTGATCAAATAAATAATGTGTACTAACAAAATGTGAAATGATATAATAGAAAAATAAATAAACATAGATAAAAATACATTTTTATTAAAGAGGAGTTGCTACTATGCATTGACTAATGGTCTTTTGATTCTTATTCTACTTGTTTGGTTGATGATGATGATGTATAATGTCGATGTGGGCAATAATAATAGGAAGAAATGGCATAAAGATGGAAACCAAATCAAGATGATGATGTATGCGTGTAAAGAGTATTTAAAAAAAAATATGGTGTACAGTTTTGCTGTTAGGCTCTCTCTCTCTCTCTGACTACATCTCACGTCCCAACCAAGTTAAGGTAAAGTAGGCAGAGATTATTATTATTTATTATTAGAAGAATGATGACGTTGGTGATGCATAGTGGTAGTGGTATTGGTTCGTTTTGTTTTGTGTGTGTATATATCACTATAATGCGAAGCAAGTAAAGTGTGCATGTCCGAAAAGAGGCAGTAGACATTGACTGATGCTCATATTAAGAAGACATGTCCATAAATATAAAAATAATGTATAATGTCCACGTTTTTAATGGGAATGCGTTGGCTGGTTGAATTCGAGGATCCGCTCGTTCTCGCTGCCGAGTTTGCTGCTGCTAACGCCGCTCTACTCTTCAGATACCGATGGTGGTGGTGGTGGTTGGGGATGATCATGATGATGATGATGATCGCCAAGAAAGTTAAAAAAGTAGCTCAACTCTTCTATATACAAGTCGGTTTATGGAAATGGAAAGAAAAGATGTTTTGGGGGGATTTTGCAGTGTCATAAATATGTAATGAATACGGCTTGCTTGATGCGGACTGCATTATCAATTATACAATTATTATTACTCTGACCACCAAATGGTGTGCATACCTATAACCATAGCAACCAAACACATAAGATGATCACACGACCGCCATCACCACTACTACGACATAAATAAATTATTGTGTTGTTGTTGTAATCATGATCATTACTCTTTTTGCAACATGGCATATTTTTTAATGCTGGTCTTCTCTGCGTTTGATCATTGTTGGCAAAAAAATATGCATGTATATTTTTAAGCTGGCACTTAAAAAGGATATGGATATGGGATACTCAGGCACTTGACTATGTAAAGCTTCATGACATGCCCTTTCCACACAATAAACAATGTGGAGTTTGAAAAAGAGGAATTCTGCGAAACAGGAAAATCGCATGTCGACGTTGAGTTTGCCATTCCTTGCAAGATTTATTTGCATTTATCCTGCGTGTTTCAGTTGGAATCAAAAAAAACTTATGGTAATAGTAACTTGGCCATTTACCATGATGAGATGATGATGATGATCAGAGTCATCCTACCACCGTACCAGCGGGACTCCACCATATTATTGCTTACTGTTACTATAAGGATACTGTTTTACTGTTAGTAAAGGAGAGACAGACAGAAAACATTATCGTTTATTTATATTTTATTCATAATTATTATTACTTCTCCCCTGCCGGATATTATTAATAGTGCACATATTAGGTAGTATGACAAAGATTAAAAATAAATAAAAATAAAATAAATGAACATAACAGAAAAAGAAATTCAAGGCTTCATAATAATATTCATACTTGCCATAATATTCATCTGTCTGTTTGTAATCCTCGTGAAATCTGTGGGGAATTTGTCATTATCACACATAGTCATAGACACAAGACGCCTGCGTTTTGGTGAGATACACTATTAAGTTTTGTTCTCTGATATGGGTCGTGGGCACACAACAACACGCCAAACGCCGCACCACCACCGTTGAGTTGAGTTGAAATAGATACTCCAAATGGACAAAATCATTGACTTACTATGAAAATAATAATATTAGCTATACACTAACTTTTTAATGGTATTTGAGTGAGCGTATTTTTGGCACGGTCACATTTGCTTTTTTTGTACAATTTTGCACACTCGAATTATTTTATTGGAGAGGAAATGACAATTATTATTATTTTTTGTGATCATTATTGTTAGTATGATTATTATATGGAGTTGGAGAAACAGCGGCGTTAAATGGTGATGAGCCTACAAAACCAAAACCATCAGACCAGACCACCAACTTGTCTACCTACCTTCCTTTGCAAAAATTGTTATATTTTTAGTCCATATTAATACAATTATTTTCTATTTCTCCTCTTTGACTCGATTAGTTTTATTCACTTCCATTGACGCAATTGAGAAGGTGTACATGAACTTAGCATCATCATCATCATCATCACACTTTGATCATCATTATCATAGAGCACCAAAAATACGGAGCACCACGCACACAAGCCATTTCTTACACAGTCGTCCATGTTGGTAAACAACCTACTCTTTTTTTATATTAAAAAATCAGTGAATTCTCTGACTTTCTCAAAAAACATCAACCTTTGTATATGCAACATAAAGGCAATGTCATCTTAACAGTCTGTAACTGTGTAGAATTTTCATTACTGAATAAGACATGACTCAATCATGACATGATTTGATTACTATTAATTTTTCTAAATAGGGTCGTTGTCACTCTGTCCTGGCTAAAAAGAGAGAGAAGTTTAATTTATTTACTGCGTAGTTGGTAGTTGTTTCTCATAAAAAATGTCCAATTGCAGGTACTTTAATGCATGGCTGTGAGGTCTAGGGGAATGCTGAGCTGAGCAAGAGCAAACTAACTTTAGATTTTTTTTGTCGGAAAGAAAATGAAAGAGTCGATTAATAGACCGAAATTGAAGCAGTGCACTTGTTTGAACTCATTAAATGTAGAAATACTGAATTCAGATAAATTTTCAGCTATTGCTTCTGGGTTATAGGTAAAATCCTATTTGGTGGTCCATTATTATGAAAAACTTCAATACGCTACGTTGTTGTGTATATTAAAACTAATACACCCATGACTTTGAATTAGAGTAAGAAGAAATTTTAGTAGATTTATAGTATGTTTGATTGGAAGGAGGATAGTCCAACAATACAAGTAAAAAGATGAGGCCAGTATGAAGTTTGGTTGGGGAAACACAATAAACATAAACAAAGTTTTCTAATTATCGTAAACATTAAGTGTATTTTTGATGGTGTAAATAGCATGCCATCGGTTAATTGGTAAATCATAATAAACATAAAATTCACTTGTTGAAAAGTTTAATTCAGTTTTTGTTTTCAGTGTGGCCACATGAACAAAGTGTAAGTCGCTGTCTTTTAAAATAATATATTGGAGGTGAGGTGTATCTTTAATTTAAAAAGAAAATATATGCTCAGACACGCGCAATTTTATTCACAAACTTACTAAATAAATATAAACATGAAATACATGTTAAAAAACATGGACTCCCTGTTTTCATATGAACAATATTCCATCTTAGCCGACGTCCTTTCGTTTCGTTTTCATTTTGTAAGAAAAAAATATTATCACGATGATGATGATCACTGTACCACTACTATAGGTTGCGGTTGTTGTCTATAACTTTTCTGCTAAAACAAGATAAGACTTTTGCTCTGCCTATATTCATATCTGCTCTTCTTTTATGCTCATTTATGCAGAAGCAGCATCGTGTTTTGTACGATTTTGCTTTTTATGAATATACAATAATGGCATGGATGATGGCATGACATTTTAATGTAGCAACTTGTAAGTACATGGAGGACGGGGGTGGTGGGAGTTTACCATCAACATCATCACCAACACCAAACAGTCAACATTGTTTCCCTATTCAATCTTCTTAATATTCTCCTTTCCATCATCACCATCACTCGAAACCACCATACCACCATCAAGAATACTTATCGCATGTGTAACACTTATGCTGCTGGATTGGATTCATATTTTTGGAAATGGCAATAAACCATTAAAAGAATGAGCCATCCATGTTAGCTCTCTTGTCTTTTGACTTTTTTTTTGTCTTCCTCATCTTATGATATGTCGTGTTTTTCAAATGTACCTGTAACAACAAACACACCAATCTCATATACCAAACTGCAGGAGCAACATCTTTGCTGCCCATTTATTCATTAACTTTGGTTCAAAATAATTGGTGTACTCAACATTGTACTATTCACCCTGTTCATTATTGCTTCATACTTTCAGCCATTCAACAGTTCAAGTGGACAATGTGCTATAAGAGAGCTCCCTGAAAAACTTTATACTTTTCAAGGTTGAACGTGGGAAAAAGTGTTACCTGAGATTTTGATATAGTGTTGCAGATCAACAAGACGATCAAGAGACTGAGTGACATTTCATTTTGATTTGAATATGAAACAAGAAAATTGGTAGACAACAAATTGCATTCAAGTATTGATACAACAAGCAAAAATATTTTGGTCGGTGCGCCTGCGTCTGTAGTTTTCAGCGCATGCAGTCGCACTACAATTTTTTTTGCATTATATTGGTCAACAGGTGTGAACTCTTTTGTTTGCACAACAAAGTTGGCTTTATTAAGAGTTTGTTGAATTTTATGATGTTTTCTTCACACCTGCCAGTATGCTCGTTATGAATAGGACTAGATGAGTTTTTCATTTCTACACTCCATAATACAAGCTTGTCATTCATACTTTGACTAATTGCAGAGAGGTAAAAGAGACACAGAAGTGAAGTTGTAACGTGTATATGTGACCCTTGCTATTATTTTACATTCGTTTGTGACGCTTAGTAAAAAAAACATTATTGTTTAAAATTGTGGTCTTTTGGTTGTGGTAGTCGCCCGTCATAATGTATGCATTATTCAATTATCACAGCAATCACCGTACAAAAAGCTTGTTTAAAAAAGTTTTAAAATAACTGTTTTCTTGACACAGACAATCAACAAGTTTGTGTCATTTTAATTTGGTGCGTGTGGTCTCTGTAACTTTAGATGACAAACAAGCTAAAGCCAAGTGACCGTGTGTCCGAAGCTTGAAATTTTGTTTAACAATATATTATTTACTTTCCAAAAAGAGAACGCGCAGCAAATATATAAAAGGCAAGGTAAGCAAACGATTTTAAAACTATTAAAAAATGCTTAAATGAAAATTTTAAACAAGTGACGTGAGAAAAGAGGGGCATGAGCTTCCTGAGAAAGAATTTGAGAGCATCGTCATACATTTTTTTGTCGCCAGTACCGCGATGCTACTGACGTGATGTGGGCAAGGCAATCCTTTTTTGAATTTTGTTGTTGAGAGTTCACTATTTTCGAATAGGATTATAATTACTTGTGCTAATTGCCAATTGCATTGTCATTTTGATAATTTAGTCATAAATCAAGTTACTCAAAAGCAAATGTACCTCATGAATTTAGTTGTAAATCCTGCTCTACTTGGATACGCTTACACCAAAAAATTCTCTGCATTTTTTTGTGAAATAAATAGTCATACATTTATGCATTATATTGCTTTTCTGTCTTCCTTACTTTTACTTTTATGTAATAATGGTCGACGAAAATAAGTTTACTTTCCTCATTTAAAATCCAAATGAGAAATATAAGGAAACTGACACAAGTATTTTTGCAATTCATTCAATAAACCTGCGCTATTATTTGAGATTTCAAGCTATACTTACCAATGTGGTGTATTTGGTGTTGGTGAGGCTTTTTGTAAACCAGCAAGGTTCCAAAACTTTCAGACATTAAAATGTGGAAAATCGAAAGGAAAAATTGAGATAAACATTTTTATGCATAATGTTATTGTACACATATTATTTATAGTGTGTATTACCCCTCCAGCTAGCATACTATTGAATCATCGTGATCATCATCACTTCTCTGTATTTTGCGTACTCATAGAACACCATGTTTTTTATACTCTTTGCATTTTTGTCTTTCTTCTTCTTCGTCAAGGATTTGCCACACTGTCCAAAATTGGGTTTTGGCTTTGGAAATCTGCTTCTTCCTCTCTTTTTTCTCTCTCTCTCTCGCTACAAAACAGTAATAAGACAAACCAAGTCAGTCAATCAGCTAGAGATTCACATCTGCTTCCAAAATCGAAAAAAAAACGACCGAAGAAAAAAATTTGGTATAAATGATCTCCTCTGATCGTCCTGATCATCATCCACATCACCACACCAGCATTGCCATCATTCCATCCATGCATTTACCCATTTTCCATAATATCCATCTGCAAACACCGTTCCTTCTCCTTGCATAGCTGCTGCACAACAAATCACTCGAGTTGATTTAACTGTGTTCTCCGTTTAGTTCCGGAATGCATAAATACTTCAAGAAAATATGCCTTCATCATCATCATTGCCTTGCCTTCTTCATCTTATTACCCATCATCATCATCCAAGTCTTCGTCGTCGTCATGATCAAATCAAACAGAAAGAGAGAGAGAGAGACTAGACTCGACTCTGTGAGTTGACTAAAAGAGTCAACCTAAAATCAACTGAATATAATGTGAATACAAAATAGGCAGGCACATCCATATATGTACCTGTGATCATTATCAGTCATCATCTCATTCTCATCATCGTGGCATTATTAATATAACATTATTATCACTACTGATCACTTTTCCTATTGCTATATTACATTATTATTATCATTATATCACGGTCGATTCTTCTAAAAAAGAATCTTTACTTCAGCAATCCCTTCCAGTTTTTTTTTCTGTACTGCTGCTTTTTAAACATACATTCCATATCTTCTCTATTTTCGTAAGCAACAACGAAGCTGAATTTATAAATTGTGATTTGCCAACCAAGCACCAGAATAAAAAAATACAATCTTTTTTTCTATACAAAAACCTTTTGCATTCAATTTACAATCTCCCATAATTTGGCTTGATTTGAAAACAAGTTAAATTTATTGCGTGCATGTCAAAAGAAACCCACCACCAAAAAATTCTAGAAGAGTACAATGCACACTCACGCAGGCTATTTGTACCAATGTGTTTTTAATTGCGATAATAATAAAAAGTAGCTGTTTCATTTCTTAAAGCATTTTTTTGTGATTGTGTGAGCGGAGAGTGCGATTCCATTTTTGAAATATAAGACAGCCCCACTGCACCATCATCACCACCCGACTAGGTCCATACATGCCAGTCAAGTCGTAAATCAAATAGGCCTACGTACAAAAAGTCACATGGATAAATAGGGAGAGAGCAAAAATAGAAAAAAATAATCAAATCCAATTGATTCTCACGACCTATCTGTGTATATATATTATTTGTTCGTTCTTTATTGATAATAATATATGGTGGTCATAAAGAAAATATCATTATCGGAACAGTGGGAGCTACAGGTGCTATCATTACATGTAATCTCATCCATGTGATGATGAATCCAGCAAAGTTTTGCCCAGGCAGAAAAGATTAAAAAATGTCAAATTACCTAACATTACTTTTTGCGTTTTTTTAAATCAATTTATTTTTTCTACTCATCTGAAAATAATACTTATTTTCTTTTACTAATATTTTAGTTCTTGCTGGGCCAGGTCATTTTTTTTTGTTGTTGTTGAACAATCATTCATCCAATCTTAATGAATTTTTAATGGAAAGTTGTCATCTGATAGTCTTGCACTCTTCATTCTTGTCGAAAGCAATCATGCATGCACATATGCAACTTGCATTTTGATTTACCATGCAGGACAGGTTCGCTTCAACTCTGATCTCTGATCACTTATCTTTTTCCTGACTTCACTTTGCCCCTTTCTCCATTTAAAAGACTGACCAACACAAAAGCTTCCTAAGTGCATATGCACATCTTCCAGTAACAACATTTACCAGAATTTACCAGATACAAACAATACGACAAATAAATTATTCAAAATGTTCGTCCATGATTGATTGTAAATACTAATACTTTATTGTGTACTATAGTTTTCCAGCGTCAGTCCACCCATATGTATAGGATATGTATATTTATGATGTATGGACGAAACTTATTTCAAGAGCGGTCCTTTCCTCTGTCTTTACTATTGAACTAACGTTGTCATCATTATCATCTTCCTTCTGGTGTGCCTTGCCTTCTTCCTTTACTCCTTTTTTGATATTTTTATGATGATGAATTTTTTGTCATTGGGAACTTTAAGAGGAAGAAGAGTCGTCATTGACAATGACAACGACGACATTTATCTACCCACGTATTTTTCGTCCGAATATTCTCCTCATCTCTTCTGTTGTCCACAAAAGAGCTCTTCACATCTTCTCTCAAAAGACAATGAAAGGAAGAAAACCATGCTTTAAAACAAGTGCATTTAAGTGAAGAGAGCAGTTGATGTTATATTTTTTTCTTGGTTGCCTTGTATGCAATCTCTTCTCCGTTCCCAAGATGCTGATGATGACGATGATGATGTTACGACCGGAAAGTTAATCAGTCTCTCTTCCTCCTTTTTCTTTTTGTGGTCTCCCTATTAATAAAACATTTCTAAATATTTAAATAAGCAGTTTATGAAGACATTCATTATTATTACAGTTTATATATTGTGGAACAACAATGCACTCATTTAATATGGGCACAACCTTGAAATTTCCTAACAAGTGTCCCCTCATCGTTGTCGTCAACGTATTAAATATGCATTGTGAAGTTATTATTGTCGTCATTTTGTCCGCATCCATAAATAAATAAACGAAATTCATGAACACGAAGCAAATATCGTAAGTTGTTCGAGAGAGAGACATGACATGCAAGAAGTTGTGCGAGCTGATTAATAATGTGACCATTTTGTAATGCTAATCACCTCAGTATACACTACATTATTATCTCTCAGGATCATAATGTGTATCCTTTACACTAGAATCGTGATCATAGGAAGATGGACACAGTGATTTTAATGGATATGCTTTTTTAAGCAGAGCAAAAGAAAAAAAAACCATGTACACCTCTAAAATGTTACCATTATCTTTTTATTATATATGATTTCTGCTAAATCAATTGTTGTAGGTTCATTTTTTATTATCGAGTAACCGAAATCATCCGTTTAATTTGGCTGGAATTGAAAATGTATGGTTGATCATATATTTCGTGCTTGTGCATAATTGTGTATTTTACTTGCATTTTGAAATTTTATCAGTGTACACCTATGCAAGGACAGCATAGAATAATAATATTGTGCACGGCCCCATCGCACCCTATTGGCGATAATAGTTGGATCAGAAATGTTAAGATGTTAATATGAATTTACTCTTTAATCAGAGCAATATTTTGTTTCTTAAAAATGCTGCTCCATCGACAAAAAAGTATATCTTGACTTGTCAGCATAGCATAAAACCAAAACGGCAGAATATAGTGAATATATTTTGGCTATAGCCAAAAGAAAGAAAGCATCTTCTCAGTTCGTAAATGGTTAGTAAGAATGGTTTTTAAAACAGACAGCAATATTATGATGAGGCTGATGACGAAGATTTTAGGAAGATGATGATGATCAGATGAGTTGGGTTTGGTTTCTAAATCTTTGGAAAAGCCAAATGGCTTGATTGAAAGTGATCATCATCTCCATCTCCATCATAAACCAGTGATGTTGATGATGATGATGATAGTACGTGTAGCCTGAGCCGCTCATATTAACATACAAACATGCATACATTGTTTCTGGTCGTTTTTGTCCACCTCCTCCCTCTTCATCTCGTTCAGCTGGTGCTTATGTAACAGCCAGGTCGTTCGTCGTCCTCATCATCATGATCACTGTTGTCCTATCTTCAGTTTCTTCTCACGTAACTTTTAACACTAGAGTATTATGCATTATAAGAGATGAGTAATGTACATACATATTATAAAGAATATATAGTGATAGTGGACAGACGGACTTGACATATTTGGTCAATAGGCCATCTGACAACTTAAGTTCAAATATTTGTTGGAAGGGTACCCCCAAAAATCTCCTTTCTTCAAGGGGACATCCCACCATGCTCGAATACCCATTCCATGAGAAAAAATACAGAAAACTTTTTGATTTGGAGGGAAATATGGAGGAAACTTGAATCGCATATATTTAAATGTAGTTTTCTTCAGAGAGTATAGCGCAGGGCAAACAGCTCTATATTAGCCAGTCATTGCAAATAATGATGATGATGTGTTGTGTTATATCAGCATTTAAAATGTACGTAGAAAAGAAGCTCCCACGAAACACATGTGCTGTTGTGTGAGTGGAGGGACAGCGTAGTAGAAGGCATGGCGATGATGATCGTCATGATGTTTTAGGCGACTTTCGTTTAAGAGAGAAAAAAGGAGACGAGGTCGTTCCTTCGTGCCTTTTTTCGATCTCAACAGCAGCAGCAGAGAAGGAGTTGCAGTTGGTACATTTTCTACATTGTTGCGCTGCGCCACTGTGTGTTTTGTTGAATCACTGGTAAAATAGTTAGGTACACGAAATGTATGTACACACAGAGAAAAAAATAGCATTTTTTTGTCAGGGAGAGATGGCCAAGTGTATCATGTTGTTAAAAATGCTAAATGCATTACCACCAACCAACTTCATCACCAAAAAGCCTTGCGAACACCTCACCATTACTACAAGCATAATCAAATCACTGCCAAAATAAAGCAGTTAAAAGAGAAAAAAGCGAGTAGCTTAAAAATGAAGAATATGAATACGTATTAATCATTTCTTATTTTCCTCAATTAAGTTAAATTTATAAAACTACAAATCTACTAAATCAAGTAGTATCTTTTCCTATTTTTGTCCTACACAATTTTATTGCGCTTTAGCAAATCCGCCCACGCAATATCGATTACCTAACGGACAGACAGACAAACTTGCCAAGTCGTTTCTTTTTACTTTGAGTTTTGTATTAAATGTTGACGAGTGACGAAAGAGTAAAACAAGAACAAGTGCAAAACTTTAGGTAGGAATTAAATAAGTGAATACATAATAAATATACTCGACTCTCTAACAAATAAATGTATGCTTTACTCACTTAACTTACATTACGTTATCATGTTTTTAGGGTACTTTCTTGGTGTTATACCTGTGTGCTATTTTTTAAACATATTATTTCACGAGACATTTTGTTTAATTTTTCTTTCGCTTGTAAAATAGCTGACAGGAGGAGCAAAATCAAGTTAAGAATAGGATGAAAGGAGGTTTTTAAAGTTAATAATAACAATAATTGCGAGATGGGTTTGAGTATAAGATGCTACAATACACATTTTATTTCATTGTATTTCAATTGTTCGCCCGATGATAATCACACACGATGATGATAAGAATGAGGACGGTGAGGATCTTTTACTCATGTTCTTTTTTTTCTCCATGTTGTTTTGCTATTTAGTTGTGAGTACGCACAGATTCTCAATTATGCGTAAATTACAGGTATGAAAAAAGTAAGAATGTGTGTCTGTGTAAGCGAGTCTCGTTCACGAGGCGAGAGTAAATAGTTTCATTGAGTGATTGTGTGTGTGTGTGTGTGTGTGACTCACTGATTCAGTATTCAACAGCCTCTCTCTCTGAGAAGAGTGAACGCTGGCGATATGATGATCATGATCAAAGTTGATAGTGGTGATGGTGCATAGCCAAAGAGAACATCATATCAGTCAGGTCTTACAACAAGACACACGCACACAGAGAAATAGAAGCAGACAGACAGAGAGTGAGATGAGGAGAAGATGTTTAAAGAAGTGATCAGAGAGTAAAAGGGTTTTGTGAAGAAAGAGTAGAGTAACAAGTGTGTCCACCGTTTTTGTGGAGTCGTCATGTAAACATCATATAGTGTTGGATGGTGCTCGGCGGACTTCTTCTCTGTCATACTTCCTCTGACAGAACATAAACCTTGAGAATACATTTTATTTCTCTTTTGTGCTATTGTTCTTTCTTTTTTTCCAGTAGTCAAGTCACTACGCGTTCAGCAATGTAAGCAAACACACACCTGTATACATTTTTTTACAATTGTATAAAAAGATTCAAAATATTCATAAGATAATCTCACATTCTGGACATCCCATCAAGTGGGGGATAAAGTAGAAGAGAAAATATTTATTGTGAACTGTTGTACAGAAACTTCTATTTCAAATGATAACAATAAAAAAAAATCCCCTGGACAAGTAAATGAGTATATTTGAATATTCAGGTTCATGGTGGTAGTTGTACATTACACGCATGAGTGAACAAAGTAATCCGGTGACTTTTTTTGTTCTGCATATCTTTCGCTCCTGTCCTGATCCCTTAACACGTGTCATACACTGCCTACTTAAAGAAATAAAAAAATGAAACAATCAATAATTGTTGCTGCTTACACACATAGTTGGTAGTTAGTACTGTAGTCGCTCATTGAGCCGACCTTCACCTTATTTCCCATCTTTGGAAGGAATTTACAGCAACAAAACAAACACAGTAGAAAAACAAACTTTGTTGCATAATCATCCTCCGTCACTAACAATACCATACAAATCATCACCACATCACATTTGCTCATATTTTTTATACATTTTTGTGTAGGTACTTGAATAGATAGATAGTAAAACAGTACATTTATAAAAGGCATGATTTAATTTATTTCATTAAAGAAAGTCTTGTTCTGCTCATCAACAAGTTTTATTAATCAAGTTGTTTTCTCAATTCTATCTCAACTGATTGTTTCTTATTGTTTCTGTCTGTTTTACAGGAATTTTATGTGCTCACGCTCTGGAGTTGTGCAGGGATGAGCTATGTATAAAAAACGCTGATGATGATTTTGATGATCATAGTGATGGAATAGTTAATAATCTTCCTACGCACCTTTTTGATCTTCACGATCGCGTAGCACAGTACTGAAAAAAGTGCTCTTGGCAACACACAACTCAATCAACGCAACAGCGTATAAAAATTTACTTGACTCGAATCATTAATAAACCAAAATCACTTTTCGTTTCATTCATTGAAGAAAAAAACATTTATGCGAGTGAGTGCGCTGCATATAGAACGAAGATTTTTCAAAGAGTGGCCTGTAACAACAATAGCGAACTTACACAGTGTACTAGTGACCGTGGTTATGCCAATAGTGATTTCTTTTGTGCTTAGGAGCAAAAGATGTTGCTGAGTTGGAGTAATATATAAATCTTTATTAAATGTGATCAGTTTTAAATTAAGTTATTTCGTGTCCGTACTTTTTTTCTTCTTCTGTGTATGAATGCATATATATGCACTATTTTGGCAAAGATGACGATGGAAATGTGACATGACATGATGGCAATCAAAATGATGAGGACAACGGCGACAATGACAAGGAGCGCACTGATTTGGTCATCATCACAAGAACAGATTATCTACCAACAGAAAAACAGCGATTGTGTCCTTCCTCGTCATCGTCGTCGTGACGATACGACGTTGGAGCACCAGCCGTATTTAAATATCTGCCCTTAATAGTTGTAACAATAATCAACTGAGAACATTAAAAACGAATGAATGATTCTTTGTGCTATTAGTGTGTGCAATTGTAGTTGTGAATATGTGACAAGTCAATTTGTACTTCCGTTTCACCTTCGATCCTTAGTGTTGTGTTTTTAATCATTTATGTACCATCTACATAATATCCAATGATAAATGTCTAGACAAGTAATGCAAAGAAATCAACTCGACATTTGCAATAAGCAAAAATCATAATCTCAAAGAATAGATCTGATTTTATTCTAACAAATTAAATACGCATCGACGAAGATAAAAATAGTTCTCCAGATAAATTCGAATCATCGTTGTTATCAATCAACGGCACCAATATGGACTCCACAGCCCGAGTTGGACTTGACTATATTGTCGAGAATAGCGACTACACGGAGAAGCTTGCATCAGGTAAAATTATATAAAATGAACTGCACTCTCAAGATTTAAAAAAAATCTCATAATATTTTGTTCCTCATAATTTATGGCTTTTAATGATCATAATTGTATGTTTTTCTATGATTCTGCATTATGGTGACGCTATATATACAAGTCCATACATATATAATGCACATATACACTTTGCTTTATTAACTGTCTCTATGGGTTTGCAAATATGGCTTGCGCGACCGAGAAATTTTATATTTTTGGTGTGACAAGGCCAACCGTACAAGATACACTCACACACACAAGACAAGACACAAAGCGTCAGAGAACGAAAAACATTTATTATTCATAATACCAATTTTATCGCTGTAAAATAGTCAAATTCCATATTTTAAAATAGAATTTTGAGGGTCCATTTGAAAATAAAAATGGGATGTATGGTAATAACAATAATTGTGATAATCATCATAAAAAATGGTTTAGTTTATTGAAAGCACACGCGATATGAAAGTCAACAGAACAGTTGTTTTTTTATGATGCAAGCATGAGCATTTCTCTTCTCAAGTCATCATTCATCATCCTTTTCTGTAAATTTGTGACGCTTATTTTATTTGAGGCCGTTTCGTTGTAATTTCTTTCATTATTCATGTTTTATACACACGCTAACTCATTAAGTGGTAAGTCAAAATCATCGTTTTTTTGGTGAACTGTTTGGTCTTGGTGATGGCAATAATGTTGGCTGACCAAATGACGACTAAGATAACAAAATAAAAATGACGATAAAAAAGGGATTAGCAGAGCTAGAGGTTAGGCTGGTTCTTAATAAACATAAAACACTTGTTCATCCATCCGTTCCATTTTTATCAGATTTGAGTGATGGCAATGATAAAAATGGATTGGAATTGAAAAATAATAAGGAAATTATTTCGTCACTACTTCTCGTTTACCTTCACCCAGACCATTTTACTCTTTTTGTCAGCGAGAAGTCAGAATGACGAAAGTGATAATCGTCGTAACAATGCGAATGCAATCGGACATGCAGAGAGAGAGAGAGATATAAAAAACACCCTAATTGCTATGCCAACGACCATAACCACCTGTACAATTTAAAAATTAATTTTCTACTTTTAAGCATTAATAATCTTTTGTAATGGGTCGCGTCCAAATTTAGAAACTGATAATCTTCTGGAGTCTGCTGGAGACTTGAAAAAAATGCACTTTTTTCAATTTACACACTTTTTGACCATCATTACAAATATAATTAGCATAAAACCTGAAATTACATTTTTCAAACCCAAGCCATTAATAAACGTACGATATTTATGGATTGTGTATATTATTAAATGCGCAGTTTTATGAGTATCCTTCATTTTTTAAATATCAAGCAAGCTCAGCAGAGTTGGCATTGCCATCAAAGTCTTGTCATTTTCTCTGGGATGATTTTTTTAAAGCTTGGTTACATTTTTGGTCTCCCCAGGTGAAATATCTATGAATACTTTTCTAAAACGCCCCGTGCACATGTCTTACTAGTTAAAGCAAAAAAATGAGAAATGGATAAAGAGCAAAAAAAAGCATTCCACACAGAACCAAATAGTATTTATGCTAATTGGCCCAGAGTTGAAGAAGAGTAATAGTTGATAATAAGAATATAAAATGTACTGTAAAGGTTATTATATTGGAACAACGACGACAGAGTTTTAATCTTATCTACATAGAATATATTATGTATTTATTTATGATGCGCTTTCATAACAATAAAAAGGATAAAGGGGCCATTCATTCACTTTTACATAAGGACAATAGAGAAGAATTGTGCATAGTTTGCTTGTTCATTCGATTTTTACTCTAGACATAATAGATGGATAACCCCATCCAGTCCGGTTCATATATTATTTTATTGCAAAAAAAGAAAAGAATTTCGAGTTGTTTTTAGGGATTAAGGAGAGATTTTTTGTGTCATTTATTAAATTTTAATGGTATTATAGTTGTATGGTTTGTGCAGACGAGTAAAGGAGAATCAAATCAGTACACTATCATTGTCAGCAAACAGCTCTCTCGTGATTATCTCATTTTCCCCACCTCCTCTCTCTCTCTCCACTCATCTATTCTCTTTGAAGTTTGGGAGAGAGAGAGTTGAGCTTTTTTTTGATAGGGGATGTAAATCCAAGCTGTAAATCAGTCGAAACAAATTGAGCTACAATAAGATAGGTAGATCAAAATGAGGTATTCGCTCCAAAAGCCTGTATTCCACTTTTTTTGTTTTTACTTAATTTAATTCGAACTTGACCATTGGAATGGCACTTGGTAGAGATGGTATGCATTTGACATTTTTTGTGTTTTTTTTATCATCATCTCTGCTTTTTTTGTAGTAAAAATAAATTCTTCACGTGTGCTTTGTAATTAGATATACACAAACTATTACGTGATAAACTAAACTAGTATAACTGATGGGGAAAAAGGGGTCGTTCATGACATGACCACAAGAAAAAACTGCAAAACGTTTATGCAGTAAAATTTAAGTATGAAACTGCGAAATTTCCAAAGAAATAAAAATGATGCAATTGTTTGATGAACAGCCTCTTTTTTAAAACAGTCTGAATAATAATAAGATGAAAAACAGGACAAGCAGTGAAGAGAGGGAAACAAATAGATAGCCTTCTTCATCTTTTTTGTTCTTGTTCATAATATCTCGATGGGTTTTGTGGCAAGTTGTCATATTATTTCTATGTATGGAAATTAAGTACTGTTATAAATTTTTCCACTCTTCGAGAGACATTTGATATTTTTACAGTGATGACGACAATCATTCTTAATATGGATTTTCCATTTTTATTCCATAAGCCATAATGAACCACACAACCAAAGAAAATGAACCAAAAAATTCAACTATAAAAATCAGGGCTAATTGTCAGTTTTTCCTCTTCTTCACCTTCACAAATAGTGTCCACCATGTTGACACTTTGCAATAAACTAGGAATTGCACCAACTTAAAATTGTCAATTTTATCTAACTTATTGCCTACATTGGCAACATTCAACATGTGCATAATTATCTTTGTGACTTTTTTTCACAAATGAAATAGAAAAAAAATGTCATTCATTTTTCAAACAGGTGAAATAATCAGCACACATGCATGCATTAGTACACACTTTAATAGTTATCTTCTCAAATGACAAGTTTTTAAGTTTGACAAAAAATATGCGAATATTTTTAGCGTAAAAATATTAATGTCACTTTTGATAATGATATTTTGTGTTCGTCTCTTCTCTGTGTATATGCTGATGGGTAAATTAATGTGGTGTTATTTTTTTGTGATTGCACCTTATCCATACAAAGATGATTTTTTGTAAGGTTGAATGTTGAATTATTTGTTTGTTTTTTGATTTTTATATTCCATTCGAAAAAAATCTACTTATCTATACATTTTTTGCACCAGCTGTCGCGTAGCTTGAGTCGTAGGCGACCATCTTGGTCAGTCAAAAGATGGTCTTGTTTGACTATTCATCCGCGTTCACTGAAATAATCATCAGCATCAACAAACTTACCACCACCTTTCCAAAAAAAAATTGCACAAATACATTTTCTTCATCTTCGCACTAAACTTGTGATTTTTAATGTATCATAAAGGAATGCAGTCATCATTAATTTTTATGCGAAGTACATAATTCATATTTCTTACTACGAAATAATATATTTTAACAGAAATTTCATTTTTTTATTATGGGATATCAATTAAAAGTATTCTTCGCAAAAAAAATTAAAAGAGTACTTTTATTGCCTTGCTCAATGAGCAATTTAACAGTGTTGGAAATCTTACACTTTTGGTGTTGACACTTTGAAATAAATAAGTAGTTTAATAGAAACTACAAAGAAGAAAAAAAACATATTTTCTACGAATTTAATTGCATTGTCTGAAAAATGGTGCGTAGTATTTTTTTGTCTGTGTCACATTTTACTTTGTAGTAATTTTGTCTAGAAATTTAATGGCTGCTGTTTCGCCAACCGCGATTTTACATCATTTTACAAAAAGCACTTGCATTCAACACTTTCGCATCTCTGCAACGCAACGTTTACCTAAATTCTACCTATTAAAGAATTTTCCCACTTAATGCAATACTAATATGAAATATATCGTTACACGTTTTTTTGTGCAAAAAATGGTGAATATCATCTCATGATGAGAATATTATAATGTACATTAGATCACCATATGAATCGCATTGATGCGATTAGTGGAAAATGAAATAATACTAAAATCTACAACTTTTGCTCATATATCCACTTGTAATTGATTGTTTAGCTCATCGTTTCACGATGTACGTCGTGACATGTTCAATTTTCCGACGTCTTGTTTAAATTCACGTTATCAATAAGCAGAACACTTTACCACACCACTTTTGCTTTTGCAAAATTCACACGATCACTTAATATCTCAAAAGAAACAACCTTCATCATTTTTCATGATTGGATAAATACCACCTGATGATGTGGTGGTGGTGGTATGGTGCTAAGATAGAAGAGATCAAAATCATCTGAAAAATGTCAGGAGCAAAAGAGGAAATGTGTCTTTTTTGTTCAGAGGTGATGGTATGGTAATAGTATTGATTGATCCTGATGGGTCTATTTGGTAGTGGTTATCATAAGAGGATCGTTAATTCATTTCATGCTTTGTTCAGTCTATATACCGACTTACCAGACAGATACAAACGAGCAGCTTAAAGGTAAAATGATGAACTGAAGCATTTGAGCATTGTCATTGTTACACAAATGCCGGCTCTTCTTGGCGTTACCCCTTTCCTGCTGACGTTGACGAGTGACCTTCAACCTTGACCACTATACAATGTTGCATTTAATTTTTCAAGTCGACGAATGGTGAAATATGAAATGAAGGAAAAGACCTTCCATATAAATGATTACAAAGGCAGCGCGTATAACGAATAATAATAACATCTCAATAAAATCAACACCTGCCAAACAACAAAAGTGTAATAAATGAAAACGCACTCATTTTTCTAATAATGTAGCATTTCACACTGGATTAAAAAAAGAGTACAAAAAAACAATAGGATAAGAAAGCCCTTGAAGGCAAAATTTATTCAGAAGTTGTTTTTCGTTCCCACTTGTAATTGCTGGTGTTTATACTTTTTATGATTATTTATGTGCGTTACATAATGATTAGGATGATGCTTATGATGACCACAACTAGAAAATCAGAAACAGTAGCTCGAAAAACTCAATGAACAAGTCGACTAGTCGACTCGCATAAAATCACTTGACTTTGTGTTTGTTTGTGTGTGTGAAATTATTCGTTAGAATTACAAAGTGTAAATGTTTTTATTTTCATCTTTCTTCTGCCTGTCTACCTACTTCTGTAGATTACAGATATATTGCATATGTCTGCCTAATAATATAGCCCATTTCATCAAACCATTTTTTTACTGAGGATATAATAAATATTTTAAAAGAGATTTCACTTCATACCTAACATGCAATTTGAGTCGTTTGCAAACCACCAATTATGAATTATACAAAAATTCTGTTCAGTATTAGCTAATTTGGTTGCAGGATAAGTTATGATGTTTAGAATGAATGCTTTTCTGAATGATAGCGCTGATTAGATGTTGTGTGTGTATTGTATACCTACCTGGTAATAGTCACCCAATTTTTTTAACCTCATAAAGATGTCAACTGACTGGCAATTACATCTCATTTAGAAAAATAAAATTACATATATTTTTCCTATTGCAAAATCTCCAAATTACACTTGGGTTATTCATCATTTTTAATGTTCTTTCCATTATTATAATTTTTTCATGGAGGGCAAGTTATATTTGGGAGTGGGGTGGGAATATTAGATCAAAAATCACCATAACATAAACATATACGCAGCACACACACACACAATTTAATCATATTTTATTGCATTAATTTTCTTTCCGCGGTAAAAACTGCTAGGCCAACGCATACAAAAATCAGAAAAGTTAATGGAATTTTTAGCTACAAGCGAAATTTCCCATTTTTAACAGCAAAAAATATATACAATTCACAAAAGCAAAAACTATACATGATTGACTGAAAGTATACCGGATAATTTTTCTTTTGCTTTTTTATGCTCATCTCTCTGTCTTTTTATCTTTTTCCATTTGTTGTAGCACTGGAATCCAAGAATTTCGTTGTGAAGAAGCAAGTCTTCGAGTTGCTGTCCGCACTTTGCGTCTACAGCGCAGATGGATATCAAAGAACGCTGGAAGCGATTGACTATTACAAGGTAAAGAACATATCAAAGAAATGATAAAAATGCATAATATTCCAAGAATTATAGATGAACTTAACGAAAAAAAGGTGGAGATGTAAAAGAGAAGATAAAAAAATGGTAAAAATGTGCATGTACATTTCAACAATCAGCAAAACACATAATCTTCTTAAATAATAATATGCACAATACAGCAAGGATTTTTTTGAGGAGAGGATAGAGAACACGTGAAAAACTTTTTTTTATTACAAATAAATTGTTGAAAAGAGACATAAACATGTCAAATCTCCTTCTCCTCCTGACGATGATGATGATTTTTGGTGGTGATGCTGAGTACCAACAATAACTCTAGTTTTAACAACAAAGTCGACCTTTACCATCACCCTTTCCCAGCAGCAGCAGTCTAATAAACGTCTCTTAGATAAATATACTTGAAGAGGAATAGACAACAATATTGCATTAGAGTTTATTGCAATAATCATCAATAATCTATTTTTTTCCATTTTCCCATAATACCTCATTAATTCTCCATTTTGAATCATTTGACACGACAAACGCGAAAGGAATGACTATTCTTGTTTAAATGTATTTAAAAAATACTACCTTACTTTACCCCTTGCCATTTGCCATCATCATCGTCAGTCGACGACATGAGCGTATCATGAGGATACCGCCTAAACAAATAAATTATGTGGCGTATGGAATATTACGAAAAAAAAAGAAAATTGGATAAATGTAAGTATTCATATTTAATGAGCTGATAATGGAGAAGAATCCTCCTTCGCCTGATGATGATGACCACCAGCAGGAGAGCAAACGCAGAAAGCAACATCTTGCACGAAATTGATTTATTGCTTTAAATAAAAGCACCAACGCACAGCGGCGACAACGTAACGAAAAAAAATCGATAATAGTCTTTCCAGCTATTGGCAACATGACTTGGTCATGACTCATGATACTCATTTGCGTGAATTCGCTCTTTTCAAAATCCAGTTTGCATACAGAAAAGTTGACTGGTTGAATGGTGAAAAAAGTGATTGGCATACTGTACAGTAAATGCGTAATAAATTTTTTGGCTCGCACATTTACAGAAATAAATAGACATTGATTTGCTGTGATCTAATGACTATTCTTGATGTGATGACACACTGCTCGTGATTTCTGCAAATGAGCTTTTCGTGAAATGAATTCTTAAAAAGTATTTAATAATAAATTGTTGTTGACTATGTTGCAGAAACATCGAAAAGAACGCTACCGCTTTAAATTCATCGTTTCCGAGCTACGGTCAGGGCCAAATGTGGAATATCAAACGGCTGTACTGGCATTTATTAATTGCCTTATTCTCGCCACGCCAGATCTTCATGAGCGGATTAGAATCCGGTCAGAGTTTGTGGGGCTAAAACTTTTGCAAATTCTCAATGACTTGAGGTAATATGAAAAAAATGTTATGTGCTTGTAACCTGAAATCATATAATTTCAACAAAACTTAAATTAAAATGTTTTATTCATAAGTAAGATGATAGTAAAGTCGTGGTTGTACATAAAAGTTTTTATTCTAGTCTTCTTTGTCTGTGTAGTGTCGTTTCTCAATGTAAAATTATTAAAAAATTATCGTTTTGTGTTTCTGACACAGATTCAGGCATAAAGATTCCTCCGATTTGGTTGTACAACTGGACGTATTTGACGAACAGAGGGAAAGTGATGAGTCTCAGAGCACCCCAGCCTTGATTGGAATAGATTTAAACAGTCCTCTTGAAGTATTCTATGCCATTTTACGCCAAATTTCTGATTCCCCTCAAGAAATCCCATTTCTGTGCATTCTTCAGCATCTGTTGAGAATTGATGCAAAGGAAGCTATTTCTGATCTAATCTGGGACGCAGCGGAAAGACTCGTTCACCGCGCCACTTTACTCGAGAGTAGGGATGATGCATTGAGAATTCTTAAGACACCAAGTAGATCCAAGTCGCTACAAAAAATTAAAGGAGGAGACCGGTGCTCCTGTAACTGTCACAAATCTGACCGAAAAGGTAGCGTCACTGTTGTTCAGATCAATGCAGATCCCACTGAAGTTACAACAGATTCAGGACTTGGTGGGCCACCAGTCGCGCCAGGACCGCCTCCTCCACCACCCCCTCCTGGTCCAGCAGGTCCACCTCCGCCTCCCCCGCCACCAGGTGGTGGCCCTCCACCACCTCCACCTCCTCCTGGACCAGGTGGAAGACCTCCACCCCCTCCGCCTCCATTTGGTTCTCCCGCAGGAAACGGTCCTAGTCCGCTCCAACCTGACATGCCCAGGCTGCCTCAACAAACCACCCCTCAGCCTAAAACGAAAATGCGAACAGTGAACTGGAACAAAATATCCAGTGGCCAGGTTATGACCGGTAATAAAAATAATTTATGGGGAACTCTTGCCAAGAAGCATTCCGCTTCTGCAACAGAGAAAACACTTGACTGGGCGGCATTGGAAGGCCTCTTTTGTATTCAAATTGAGAAACCCCAAGCGACTGCTGGCGGTGGCAAAGGAGCTCCTTCACAACCAGGCACGGGACAAGCTGGTGGATTTTCTACACAAGAACGAGGAGTTGGGCCGCTCAAGAGGGAATCTAACGAGGTGAGAATTTATGGGACACATGAGTTGTTTCTCGTTATCTTCAACAAAAGCCCGTCATAAAAAGTGTATTTTCCCCGAGGCAATGCGTAACCACACACGTGCATCCAATTCCCTTAACATGATATACGTGACGTTCAGGCAGAATTTAATTTGCAATACAACTCATTATTTCTTTTTATTTTGACAGATTATTTTGCTGGATGCCAAACGAAGTCTCAACATAAATATTTTCCTTAAACAATTCAGAAGGTAGGGAACAATGATAATGAATTATCTACTTCTTGACATTTATGAGGATGACCACCACATAGCTTCGAGGTATTTAATTACTTTTTTTTTCTCTATTCAGCTCAAACAAAGACATAGTCCAACACATTCTCGAAGGGAAATCTGAGGACCTCGGAACAGAGCGGTTGCGAGGTCTCCTTAAAATCCTTCCAAACAAGGATGAAGTGGAAATGCTCAAGACTGTACCTCCGGTGGACCAAGAGAGACTTGGATCAGCAGAAAAATTTATTTTGCAACTGATTCGTGTGAAAAGTTATCGCCTAAGGCTGGAAGCTATGCTGTTGAAGGAAGAATTTGAAAGCTCAGTTAGCAGTCTGGAAGCATCAATTAATACTATTCTTCAAGCTTCGGAAGATATTAAAGCGTCACATCAATTCCAAGAAGTACTTTTTATGATCCTTGTGGCTGGCAACTTCCTCAATTCCGTATGTGTATAAAATGAAATAAAAAGACAGTATAACAAAGTTTTATACATTTAAGGAAAACAAAGCTTGATGAATATGAATATAATTATTAGGGAGGATACGCCGGAGATGCGGCTGGAGTAAAGTTATCATCACTTCAGAAAATTGCAGATATTCGAGGCAATCAACCGGGTGTCAGTCTGTTGCACTTTGTTGCTATGGTTAGTAATAATTTATTATTGCTATTAAGGCGCTTGATTGTCTAAGAAAATAATGTGTTGTAGACTCTATACTCAGCAATTTAATTAATATTCCTTTTTTGGTATGCAGCAAGCTGAAGGACAGGATTCAAAACTTATTACATTCGTGGATGAAATGTCGTCTCTGGAAGAGGCTTCAAAGTAAATTTATTCACGATTTTGATTTTAATCCTAATGTAATGTTAATTTTTTTACGAATCCTTCATATTTGCAACATTTTCATACATATTTTAGGACAAGTGTTGAAATGCTGAAGACAGATATTGTAAGTCTGAAAACTAAGGTGATCAACATTTCCAAACAGATAGGAGATCGAAATACGCCGGGTGAAATTAGTCAGCAATTCAGTCAGCTCTTTGCGGTATGATTTAAGCAGTCATGGTTTATAATTATTTTATAATAAATACAAAATTTGGACTTTTTTGAAACTTAGCAAACCGCGTTTTCTTGATGTTTTTGCTATAGGACGCATCATATCATCTATCTGCTCTAGAAGGCTTCCTTACACAAGTGGAAGCTGTTCGTCTGGACATGGCGCAATTTTTCTGTGAAGACGTACAAACCTTCAAACTGGAAGATTGTTTCAAGATTTTGTACTCTTTCGCGTCTCGGTGGAAGCAAGCGTCGGTGGAAAACGGGCGGAGGAAGAAGCAAGAGGAGGAGGCTGCTCAACGCAGGAAAATAAGAGAGGAGCAATTCCAAAAGAGACTTCAGCTTGGATGGGAGACACCGCAGAATGATAATGTAATTATAACGATAAAATCATAGCTCCATCATCATCAAAAATCATAATGAAGATTATAGTGACAAAGAATAGCTCCTAATGCTGGATTTTTTTCTATAGAATAAGCAGGTGCCACTAAACTCTGAAGATGAAATATTTATTGCATGTTCCCCTCGAGTGGTTCGACGACGGCTTGGGTCCCTTTCTGACCAGGCAAATAACAGCCTCCAGAGTCCGGATCAGTTGACATTGCCATCACCTGACACCACACCAAATGGCTCGTTACGACGAAGGAGAAGTCGGGTTCCGTCTGATGAAGATGAATCCGGCCTGATGGACTTTTTAAGAGCATCTGGAAATGATGGTTCTAGAGAAAGACGACCAGAACAGTATGGTTCTTTGGACAGATCCTGGTCAAGGAAAGCAAGACGTCGGCCAAATCTAATGGATTATTTAAATGACGAACGTGAAAGACCAGGGTCACCCGCCACCGAACATCATCATCACAATAATCCCACCGTCCAGATAGACAGTTGTGGAACAGATCAAAAGCAGGAACAAGATGCATCATCCACGAAAAGTCCTTCTAGGGAATGGAGGGAAAGGATTACTGCTTGGTTTGTAGATTTGGAGAACGGAGGAAGCGGCGGGGAACCAAAGCGTAGGGCACCACCAAGACGATTCATTCGTAGGTTTGGGGAACCAACGGCGGTGGTAGCAAGTTCCCGAGGACTTGCGACGTTACCTGAGGGTAATGGACCAGAGGAGGCAAGTCATGAGCCGGTATTCAGTAGTTATCAGAGAGTTTATCCAGATAGGAGACCGTCGCTCAAGCTCAATACTGATGTTGTTGGTGCTATGGAAGCTATAGAAGGTAAAGTGTACTAAAATATTTGAAAAGGGGTGCTAGTTGTCTAATGCAAAATATTAACCTGGAACGTTTATTAATTGCAGAAGTACAAAGTCCAACGAAAGACCGGCCAGTGGCAAGAAAGTCGATAGTGTCACTTAGCACAATGCTAAGTAATGATTCTAAATTAGCCGGAGATAAAACTGGAAGGACTACAACAGCAAACCAACCAACTAAAGAGACTGATGGTGGTCGTCGTTCATTAATTGGCTCTCTGGGTGCTGGAAATCATTCAGAGGAGAAGCTTGTTTTATACATTCCAGAAAAATCTCTCTCAAATTCAAGTTCACCACCCAGTCGTTCTTCAATTCGTCGGGTATCTATAACTGATCAGAAAAAGGACGATCAGGACTACTCAAGTGCAGGCACAAAAGAAGGATTTGACAGATTCGCATCCATTCGTCGATCCCGAAGATACAAGAAGGGGCCGGAACTGGGACCCTCTCCCCAAACAACAGTGGGTTCCTCACCTCCATCATCTACACTAAATTCACCATCCATTTCACAGTCGAAACCAGAACCTTTCACGTCTACCGCTACTATTCGCTCAAGAATCTCTACAACTCCCAAAAACGATCTGAACAAGTCAGAAAGCATGCGAGTGCCTTCGAAAGGTACATCTTCGACTTCCATTACCGCCCCCGAAAATAAAACACTTCGTGCACCAGCTCGTCGACGTCATGATCCTCGAAGTATGAGTACCATTGAACCTCGTGATGTGCGACTTGCCATGAAAACTGCTTCCACCTCGCCGAATGAATCAGCCGGAATGATCAGTTCGCAAAACGGAACAAGCATTGTCCAAATTAGACACGGGAGTCAAGCCCCTCGCAACAATATGTTCAGCACGAACAACAGCAAAAGCCAGCTTAGCTCCTCTCCAGGCACTGCAGAGCGTGATGAGGGGTTTGAAGAGAGTCATAGCTCCTTGTCAGAAACAAATAGTCAGTCTGAGGCCACCCATTTGAATAATAACAACAGTGCGGGTACTCAGCTTCATTCAAACAGTAATAACAACCCTTCCTCTTCTTCGTCTAAGCTTGACGCTTCTAATGGTGCACGTGGTCTTCAGCGACGACCTTCCAGAACGTCCATTACATCCCTGAACAAAGTTAATAGTTTTCGCGATAATAATAGTAACGTGATCAGTCAGAACTACAAGAATAGTTCGAGACAAAGTCTACTCAGTTCTAGAAGCTCACTTACAAGTCAAACAACTGTTGGCACAGTTAAAGAAACAAGTAATGGCGGTACCATCAACAACAAGAAAAGTGGTAGTAGGACGAAAATCTCCGACTTGGACTCCACATATTCCACACATCCATCAGCGGAACAAAATCATCACATGAACAGCAGTCGAAGTAACAGTAATAGTAGTAATGGCAGTGCATCCTACTCCAGAAGCAATTCCCACAACTCCACCTCTGATAAGAAATCCAACAGCAAGTCAGGTGGAGGGCTCACTCCAAGGATTTTTAGCTTCATGAAGCCAACTGCTTCCAGTTCCGCTAAAGACAAACTTGACAATGCTCCCAGCACTGGAAGCCCCACAAAATCCTCCAAGTCATCTAAAATAACGAAAAAGACTTTTAAATAAATAAAAAAGAAGAAAACGGATAAGTTTGAAATTACAGGTAATTTATAAAGTAAAGTTTTAATGATTACTTCGTAGTTTTAAAATATAAAATCTGATTTGTAATTATCATTTAGTACTTTCGCTCATGACTTCAATCACCAATTCAACGAATCATATAACTTGTTAGTGATAATCAATTTAATATGTGCATGTCACTTGTACTGCTTTAAATGCTAAATAAAAAATGGAGTCGTATGTGATTACCAGGTAATTTTTGCAGCTTCCATTATAATACGGGATCTTATACAATAAGCCTTACATTATGTACTATATCCAATACGCACAAAAATTGATTTAACAAAATATCAATTAATGGCAAAAATGTACAGAAAGAATATTGGCAGTGAGGAATTGTTTTCTCCGATGAAACATTCATTAATCACGAACCTGCAGATAATATAATAATAATACGTTGCTTATTTATGCTGATCTCGTTTGACTGACAATGAGAGAGGTAGTGCCAGTTTGTAAACACTTGTTGTAAACTAGTTACACGGTTAGTTTTTAAATTTAAAAAAATAATATTGTCAATCTAAACTATTTAAGAAATATTGGAAGCTTTATTTAGATATTGAAAGATTTTCCTTGACATGGATAATTGTTTTTGTCGTTGATAACTACTGTGAGCCTAGTGCTCGTCAGTTGTCTTATTAACGGTGAAAGAACGTTATATGAGAATTGTGTATTTAACAGTAAGTTCTACATTTTAAATAAATAACACGGGTAATTAGTTTGTAAGGCTAAATTCTTTATATTAATTTGTATACTAAGTTAAAACTAACATAATCTACTTGCATAAAATCCACCTGACAAAATCAATGGGATGTCGGAGTCAAGGCGACAAAAGTTTGCTGGGTCTAAAATCTTTTGTAATTTTTAAGACAAATCGTTTTAACAAACAAAGCTAAATGTAAATAAATTAGTTATGAAACTTCAATCGCTATTAATGTAGTATATATGTATCAATACAGAACTTCGTCGATCAATCACATCACATGCCTGAGATTATGGAAACGAGTGCTATGAAAATGAAGTGAATAAGGAAAACTTATATTCCAAGTAACCACAATCAGTTTAATTGGTCCTTTTAAATGCGTTGCATATTTTAATCTCGTATTACATTCACTTTACTTGTACACATTTTATGACTCTTTATAAAAAAATAATAAAAATGGCTGATTAAAAAAACCTTTAACGTTTCTATTAATTCCGACTTTGTAACGTTGAAAAATGGAAAATAACTTTTTATAACTAAATTCGAAGTTTTTAAAAAAAAATCAATAAAAAATGTTAATACATATTTTATAGCAATTAAATAATATTAAATAATAATAAACACCAAATAATAATAATTGTTAGGACGATTATATTGGATCACGAAGATTCCATGGAATAGTAAAAAAATACGAGTTTTTTTTGTAGATTTTGCGTACTTTTTTACATTATGCAATCAAAATGTGCTGATTGAATGAGACGGACCATATATATATATACATATATGTAATAATAACCTTGAGTAAAAAGACAAATAAATAATTAATTAAAACTGTAATGTATTTCAATTTTCTTTTTGGAACATCACTCCCCCTTCATATTACCATTGCCATATGTTGACTTATCAAAGTAGCAGAGTCGCTGACAGAAAAAGAGACTCTCTGTCTCTGTCAAGGTCACTTGCCTGCTGCTGCTGTCTACCACTACTACTCTCACAGTTTCACATACAGCATACCTAGATTAGTTGTCTGCTTGTTTGCAAACCTGGCCTAGGCAACTTTCATATCATCTCAAAAGCTTACAAGACAAATTGAAATGTGTTTTTCATACAACCGAAAAATTTATCAGGACTCGTAGATGAGGATGAAATGAAATCCACGAAAAGTCCACCTTGACATGTGTAAGCATTTTGCAGCACTCACACAGAGAGCATTAATAACAAGTTCTGAAAGACTGGAACAGGATCAGTATCATGTTCAATCGAACACTGAATATTTGAATTTTACCTAATCCAAACATTGAAACTCGTTCCCAATCCATGTAAATATAGAAATGCTTGCGATTGGCACTGATGAACATCCGAAATCGATAATAGCACATATATTAAAATACCTCTTTGTACGCACTCTTGTGACTGTAATAAGATCCAAGACATTTTTAAACTTAAAACCGTTTCGCGTATGTGCTAATTGTATATGTACACTGTTATCATTCAAGGGCATTCATATAACAAATAAAAGATGGACGCAAAAACCATTAGCCTTTTCTGTTAATTAAATGCTTACACAATTTTGAGATTTGTAACCGGATAATTCATACATTTTCATGGGCTGATATTAATTATGTTCAAAAACAACCGCCCAATTTTTTTTCAGAGCACCAGCTTTGTGTTACGTAGGAATTAGAATTGATTCCAATTAACTTCTTAATTTCTACTTAAAGATCCAATTTACACAGCACCTTTTGACTTGTTTAGTTAAATGTATACCAATACGCCTCACTTTTTCTATGAAATACAAATCAGAGGGCTATCAGAATAGGTCAAATCAATCACTTTATCAATTCATCACAAGCATACATTTCGGTATCTCTCTATCTTCCCATCTCTTGATACAGCATTATTAAATTCCTTTAGGACATCAACAGAACAACAGTTACATAATATCAAATTCATTTACTTCAGGAATAACTTTAGGTTAGAAAACTAAATAAGCCAATGTAAAAAACATTAATCCCCCGTGATAAGCGAAAAAACCCATGCTGAAAAGGAAACAGATGACAAAATTTGGTTGTCACCTGCAATGTGGGCATAATGTGTTTTTTAGAAAATGTTTTATGCATGCGCATAAATGAAAAATTACAGCATTCACCACAATGAAAATAAATTATTATTAGAATTATTTTGTTACACTTTAAAAAGTTTACAATTTTGCAGGCAATATAGCGTTTGTTTACCAGACAAAAGAACAATTCTTTATTATCAGCAAACTTATGACTTGCAAATGCAAACTTAGGATTAGCAGATCATTGCAATAAAAATATTCAGTTCGATTATTCTTGCATTCACGTCTGATATTTTTGCCTCGTATTTGTGCGTTCCAAATACACTGCTAAATCAACTAACTGATCGTCGTTTTGTTATGATAATGCGATGGCGTTGTCAATACTACAAATATTGCCAGTCGCTCTTTTGCTATATGTCTCTAATATTATTGACCATCCAGCTTTAATATTGGTCCTCGTGGTTGATGTGTTGATGATGATGATGACCTTGAAAAAGATCACCCGTCATTTTTGGTGTTAGTGAACTTGTTGACTAAATCATGGGGAATGAGAATGATGTTGACAGTGACTGATTTAGAGAATTTATAACATGAATAAAATTAACTCATTTATTTGATTTTGATTATGTGCGGATAGGACTTTCGTTCATTATCCCAGGCTTGAGTTGTTTTGATGAAGCGTTTTTATCTTTCCAATAGTTATAGCTATCTCTGTAAACGGAGATTGGGACAGATTGAAATAGTTGATGGTAGGTATTTTGGAGTGCTAAATTTAAAACAATCATGCATTCAAATCCTTAAATTGCAGTAAAATTGAAAAGATAAATATTACACGAGGATGCAAAAGTGGACTTCGTGTATTTACCCAAAAAAATTGGCGGAGCACCTGACCTGCATATTATACCACTTGAAAATCAGCATCCCCACACGCAAATAAATATAACTCGCTGACGTATTTATTTTAAGTGCAATTGAAAATGTGCTTGATATTTTATTACAAATTGTTACTACTTAAGCCAAAAACGATGTTAAATTTATTGGTAACTGTGAAACCTCAATGAATGGCAGGAAATACAGGACAACGACAGGACAGGAGTACATGACGGGAAGACATTTGCTGTCTCTGTGATAGTTATTAAGCACTAGAAAAATGATTGATAGCGGTCAGTTCTGATAACCTTTCTTAAAATCATAAAAATTGATAAGCCTTTGTAGACATCCGATATTACGCAATGCCAAAATTAAAAAAAATAAATGATTGATTTTGTATGTTTGAAAAAGAAATGTATATATTTATAACATAATATGAGAAAATTTGTTTAAAAAAATTGGTTGTCATGAATTTTAAATGAAACTGAATAATTTACCGGTAAGCCCTTTTAAAATACCCTATCGCGAAATAGCCTACCCCAAAGCAAAAATTCCCGATTTGCAAACGTACTACTACCGAGCTTTTGCCTCCAAGGCATTTTCGCCAGTAGAGCAGTAGTAGCAACATTTTTTTAAAGGCAAAACCATACACACTTCTAGAAACCCCTAAATTAAAACATGTTTCCTATTTTATTGACTGGCTGCATTCTGAACTGAACTGAAAAAAAAAAATTGAATACACAATTCCAGTTCTGCTGCTTATTCTTCCCAATCTAAAGCACCTTTTCCCATGCATGTCAAAAAATCCAGAAGCAGAGATATCATTTTTGCTATTGATGCGGTTTTTTTTACAATTACAAATAATATTACGATTCTCATGAAAGTTGCTGTGTAGCTTCAATATTTTTTTTCTTTGTACACATCTTTTCTACTCTGGCTCAGTCAGTAAAAGCTACCTTGGTATGCTGATGCTGAGTTTTACTATATAATAGTATTACATAAGACGACGGACACACACCACACCGTCAAGTCAATCCATTCAAGTCAGTTTATTACTATAACTAATCCAACCCTGCAATTTTGTTATTACTACAGAACAGTGCCAAATATTCGCTATTTCTATGCCACTCTTTTACAACGACCACCGCCACCTTTATTCATAAATTCAATACTGACTACTTGTAAACTAGCTCTCTACTTATGCTTTACATTGAGCCAAGGTCAAAACGTGCAGCGTTTTTTTACACACTCCAACTCCATCATCGTCCATCCATCCACAATGTTATTATTTATATGAAGTAAAGAGCTACATGATCAGCAAGAAGTTTAATCCAAGAAGATCCTTTTCTTCTTCTAACTTTTTATCTGTTCAGCCACCACCAGCATTTAACGTTATCCCAAGAGAGCAGCAGCAAAATCCAAACTGAAACTTGCAAACTTGCATACGGACACAGCGTAGATAAAAAAAAGTTGGGTGCTCAGTCAACTAAGATGCGATCAGTTGTCAGTAGGTAGGAATACATAATATATTGCAAATAAGGGTTTACATATATTATTTATATCAGTAACTTTTTGCTAATGTAGTTATGTCCTCTTAAGTTTCATGCAATTTCCATGTAGTCTAACAATAAGCATTTGCGAAGCGGCCTCAGGGAATGATTCAAAGCAGTTTGTTCATACTTTTATAAATAAGTTCGAAATTTTAAATTTTCTGCTGCTAAACATTGTCATTTTCGAATTACCATATTTAAAGTAAGGTGTTATCGAATTTTCGATGCATTTACTTTGTATAATAGACAGCTTGAGTTAGGGTTTTTAACACATTTTACTTATCTGTCCAGAAGCTTATCTTCTTAGGACACCTGGATTGCGAGATTGTCTCATTGGAACAAGTTTTATAAGAACTTTTTTTCATCACGTACAATATTTCGCCATACTAAACTACTATTTGCTATGTTTCTGGAGTGGTGATGGTGTTTTCTTTGTATGAGGTTTAATCCTTTTTTGTAATAATTTACACGTGTTGGGGCTATTGTAGATTTTACTATTTCTATGAAATCATAAAATAAGCTTGTATTATGATATAATAAACATGCGGACAATTTAAGTCCACATAAATAAACGATAATCAATTATAATTATGAAATTATAAAAATAAAAATATAAACTTTTCGACATGAGCCATTAACCATGGTATTCAACTATTGATATAAATTCGCCTGATTTTAGGACGGAATTTTACGGGATAGTAGAGAACCATCACTGTAAGCTGACGTACATAAAGACATTCAGGCATTTTATTTCCATGTAGTGTGATAATATTCTTACTGTCATAACGATATTTTACGAACCATCTTTGATTTTAAAAGTTGTATGCTATTCTGATAGAGCTTGTGTGAAGTTTTCCAGGAATGCAACCTAGATTTTCGAGAGAGAAAAAAGAAAAAAATACCATGGGAGATGATGGGATAAAAAAATGGGAGAAAACCGAATTTCCTAAATTATTCGGTCTAAAACCGTGAAACTTGGACCAATAAGTTAATTAAGCTAGCGACGTAAAAACGTGAAAGCTTCAAGACGCATCCATTGGTCCAAGTTTCACGGTTTTAGACCGAAAAGTTTAGGAGTTATCGTTGAAAAGCCGTATCACTTTAATGAAAATTGTAAGGAAATTATTTTTTTCCCGTTTCTCAAATTGCCCCAAATAAATTCGTCATCCAATCTCGTAAAAATTGCAGGTTTCAAGAACTAATGATACGTTAAGATGAAATAATTTCTTCCTACACGGCGAAAGGATTAGTTGAGTTTATTGTTGCATATGTTGCTTTGCTTGACAGCTTTTTTTATAGAAAGCGGATTAATGTACAATGTTGTTTAATAGTACCACTATCACTATGTATCTCTTTAAATTCTATTTATACATTAAAAATTTTCCCCATCTATATTTTATAGCGTATCAATTAGACGATGTAGATCCTGATCATAAATCATGCTCACCACAGTGACCATCGTCGGGTCGGAATCACCGTTTTACTATACATTTCTAAGATATTTATTTTTCCCATCTCCAAAATAATACAAGTAAATAAGCTAAGCTACATTAGTGAGTATTTATTCTGTATTCCGCTTGGAAAAGATTGAGGCACACAACTGGATAGCCAACAAGCATTACGGACGCACCAATAAGGACTCTTTACTAACAAGAGCAATGGTTTTCTCTTCTTGTTCAAGTTGGAAGATAAGCACACACGACGGCAGTATACTACACAACTATGATAATGATAACAACCACAATGATGATCACATGGAAAATAGGAGGAGTTGTTGGTGGAAACATACGCTGGTGATAACACTCTTGTGTTCAAATTGTTTCTGTAATCATAATTGTAAATTGTAATGCATGCAACGTATGTATGTATGTATATATGTTGTTTTTTTTGTTCGTCTTCAACTCTCACTCAAATAGTTTTAACATTTACTTTTACAACAGTTCATTTTCTTGGCCCTAGTTTTACATGATTTTGTGTATACTATGCCATGGCTCATCATAATGACAAGAAAATACGATAGTGTGATTGTGATATTGATGTGCATACCAACACACAACTACGAAACTACACACACATTAGGCAAAGAACTAGACAATCAAGTAGTAAAAGTGGGAAATGTACTTGTGGTAATGCATTTTTTATTACTTAAATATTATTATATTAGTATTATCATTAAATGAGGTAATAAGAGGGAGAAAATCATAATGGTACTTTGCCATCATCATTATCATCATTATTTTTATGGAACATCTCCGTTGTCATGGAATTGGAATGATGCCACTGTACTATATACGCCAAGATAGCTTTTCACATAATGTTTACGAGCTTCAAGAGAATGCTGATGTTCATGAGTATACATAGTGTCCCGAGCCAGAGCATTTGTATGTATTTTTACTCTGTGATCAGAGTCTTTGTTTCTTTTAGTTTATTGGGGCAGCTTGAGAATGCCCGCATGTCTGTGTATTTTAGTTTACTGCACGCCGTGCAGTCTAGCTTGTATGTATAGGAATTTTGTCCGTTACTTACTTTTACCTCGCTACTACTTGAGTAGCGGTGCGTTTTTGTTGAATGAATGTTAGTTGAATTTTGTTGCTCTGCAAGTAAGAAGCAGAAATTTTATGTAGAATTCTTGAGCGGACACTTTGGAGAAAGTTCGTTAATTCCAAGTGTTCTTTTGTTTGTAATTAATGGTTAATTAATTAAAAGGGATCCGTGCCCGTTAAAATCAATTGTTGTTTGATTTATAGTGTTTTTATTGCATTATTGAGTAGAAAATTCCGTAAAGCCATTGTTGTAGGAATCTCATATTGGTCATTGTAGATTAC
>JAQFZG010000337.1:0-36576 GCA_034695465.1 Entomobrya nicoleti | reverse complement strand
TACTACGTAATTTTAAACATTTTGCATTTTTACGTGTTAAAGTAAGGCTAAGTTAATTTGCATAATAAATATTTTTTTATTTTTTTATTATGTAGCGGAATTCCGCTACATTATTGTAGCGGAATTCCGCCACAATGTAGCGGAATTCCGCTACTGATCCTCCACTGAATTATCAAGAGTGATTGTTCTCTTCCTAATTCCTACTTCTCGGTAAATACCCACAGACACGTTTTGTTTGCTACTTTCCGCAAATCAATTTTTGCATAGATAAAAATGACGGGACTAGGACATGGATTATATTATCAATCATTATCACCGTATGTATGTTTATATCCAGCTCTGTCTTGTCTGGTCTATTTCCAGATTTTACGACTCATGATAAATCATAACAATGGAATTAAATCATAATGCACCCATTGTATTTGATGTATTGTTTATATTGATCCACGTGCTGTTGATGAACTGTTAAATGAAATAATGCTCTTAATATATCCTGAATGTTTAAACCATTTAATTTTCCATTAAATCGGCTTTAATGTTGCAATTTTTTATTTACCATGTCTTTTTCCCTATTCGCTGGCTAAATCCAGTTTGGAAAGAGTTCCTGGTGGTATTTTTCCGTTGGTTTTTTACTATCCGAATTCCACAGCATGTTTGATCGCTTAATTAGTTATTAATGCTAAAAATATTGGTATGATTTTTTTGGAATTAGATATAAGCTTTTTGCCGCGTTGCAATTTTATTAAGAGTTTAATTATTACTATTACTTGGTTACGAACTGAGGAAAACTAGTATTTGACATGCCTGTCACCGTGGTCATCAATATAAGAAAAGGTGAAAGGTACTTGATGGAATTTCATGAAATATTTCGAGCATGCACTTATGTACGTGTATCTTTTTTCCTTCTTAATCGATTTCTTGGCTAATTAATTTTGCATGGGCTTATCAAATAATAGACATAGTGAGAGGAGTAGGTTAGGTGGTAAGGTTTTATTTTAAAACAAGTCTGTCTATTGCTTTACTTTTATCACCCGGAAAAATAACATACAGTGTGGAAAATATATAAATAAAATGTTCATGTGACACAGAAACATGATCATATTTTTATCCATTCAGCCATGAAAAGTCAGGAAGCGAAAAATTAGTAGAACGTCAAGAATGATTGCGACGATGATGATGTGATGCGATATTAGTGACAACACGCGCATTGCTGCTATTGACGATAACGATGATGAGACTTGGAATCTTCATACCAAATTGGTGTATGTTTTCCAGTTATTTATTTTTGCCGTTGGTGTGCAAAACTGGTGCTAACGAGGAAATCAATTTTTACAACTACTACAAACTGCTGTTTGATAAGTAGAAAAGCAAACAAATCACCAAATCCATGCTAAACAGCACACACACGTACAAAAAACATACAACTCATATGCATAATATGTAAGCAACATGCGGAATTTAAAACTGTTATGATCATGATTGCTGATAAATGGAAGGGGTTCAAAGGAGGAAAATAGAGAACGAAAAATTGAATATAAAAAAATGGGGAATCAACAGACACATGAGACTATCCCAACTACGCAAAAGTATCGTAACAAGTATAAAGTTGAGTTTGTGTGGTTGTTTGTCGACGAGCTGTTCATGAAAGCATGTATGTTATTGCGAATATGATGATGATCATGATCATCATGTAATGTATGCCTGTTTGTGTTTGCATTTTGTATATGTCTCCTATCCTGGAACTAATTTTAATGAATGGATGCTTGAATGAGTCAGTTTTTTAAAAGCTGTAAATGGTAAAGCCAAGGTCGAACAAAAACTGTTTTTTTACTTCGTGTGCTGCTGCACTACTAAATACTGCTGGTGCATACACATTTTTATACATTTTTGTATGTAGACAGGCGAGTTGAACATGACATGGCTATGCTTCATGCTTGCATGCCTGAATGTTTACCTATCTAACCCCTTTTTTAACGATCTGGCTCGTAAAAATCACTACGGTTGATGATAATGATGATTTAACACATTTATAGGGGAAATGATTCCGTTTAATTTTTCATGAAGTGTAATTATTGTTATGTGTATATTTTTTATGTACATAATGATAATTAAACTGTGTTATCATTATCGTAGGTTTAGAGTGAGATGTTGTTGATGATGATGAGTTTTACTTACATCATCATCGTCTACCTTTCCCTGTTCAACTTGTTATTTTGTCTGTAGGTTGGTTCCTTGTCCATGTTTGATAACAACTTATCATCATCAAATTGCACGTAATACTACGCAACATTGATAATGTACCTTACCACATGTACTATTTATAAATACGGGGTAAAAAAATATGGATGAAAAGCAGGAATTGTTGAGTTTTCGAGATGAGAATTATTTGAACGCGGAAGACGAACCGAGAGAAAAAGGGAATTATGCAAGAAGCATTGAAAAGTCGAGTACAGAGATGCACATGTTTTTTTATAAATTATTTTTAGAGTTGATTATCATGACTGTAAAGTGGATAAGAGAAGAAGAGGTTTATGCATAGATAGAAAAAATGTTTTTAAACAACACGTGTTTTAAGCATAAGTTGCATATTTAATATATAGGCTTGTGCGTGATATTTAACTGAAAAGCTATGCAATTTATTCCCGTCTTTGTCTTCAGTATTTCTTTGATGGCTCTGATGATGAATTTTGCACGTCGGTCGAAGATGCACAAATTAAAATTTAATGGTGTTACTTTGAAGATTCATTTACTTTTCATTGTTTATTTGTGCATCCAAGTACAAAAAGTAGTAAGAGAAGATATCTACTAAAACGCATACAAAACACATTATAGATATTGTTTTTTTACCGGTAGCCACGCACTCTCATGCATTTAATGCATGGTTGCGTTTCTGCTCCAAAAATCCTGTTACTCACACTCACATTTACTTGCCTTGCCATACAGCCATATAAACACAGTAGGAAGAATAGTGCAATAAATCAGCATAATAATACATTTTGCAGTGTGGCAATTTGAGAAAATATAAATATGTATACATAGCATGCATTATCATGAGCGTTTAAAGTGTAACATAAAACACAACTATTTCATAAAACAGTTCATTCTTTCTTTTTTGATATTATGATATGATGATTACAATGCAAACAGGCAAAAAGGAAAGATGTTGCTTCTTATGAAATTACGTTGAGGAATTCTTCTTAAAACATTTGGGTTGACCATTTAAGAATTGAGTCGGTCGGTTGAGTGTTACATAACCAAACCAAATCTTTAAAGTGTTAAAACTGTTATCTATCTTTGCTACATCACTCTACTCCTACAACAATTCATGCATGTGTGTACTGTGTAGTAGTAAATTGTAAATGCTGAGTTGTACCCATTAAAGCTGTAAAACAGCTTTTACAAAAAACAGAACAGGAACAATGATATTCTAATATATATATATATAAGCAGAACAAAACAGTAACCAAAAAATTTACTTGTAATTATTGTGTCGTGTGCAATACACATATATCGAAATGCCAATATATATATCAAGCATGATATATGCTTGTATTTACACAATACTACAATTCTCACAAAAAAATACGTTACCAATACATAATAGGCAATAATAATGGCAGTGGTATATATATGTGTGTGTTTATTTATGCGAGTATAATTTTATTTCTTCCTCATCATGTTTAAACATTTTGAGTTGGTCATGGTTCTCTCCCTTTAAAAAAAACAAGCCAATCTACTTTAAATCTGAGAACCATAATCACACAATTCACAAAACAGTCATGATACATATAACTATATAGTAAATATATATAGCAATCACCTTATTGCATGTATAACCACCTCGAAAAAAAGGAGCAAAGAAGGTGGAATCAAAGAATAGGAACAAGTCGTAAAATAGATGGATGAATTCGTGCCATTGTTATTGTTATTATTATTTGAAAAAAAATTGCGAAACATCTCCATCCCGTATAAAAAAATTGTAGCAACAACAACGACAAGACAACCAATACTGTGCGAGTCGAATGCATGTCCCCTTTTATCATATTATCATTACATTCTAGCATTTCCTTACGAAAAAAGAAGAATTGCTACCGCTATTCGTATTTGACTATACGTCCGTATAAATGCTCACTTTTTGGAATATAAAGAACGTTACAATATTTCAATGCATTCTGTCCGTATCCTACTTTTCCTTTTTTTTCAATTCAAAGTGAAGTGTGTGTTGCGTATATGGGTACCGGTAATAAAAATGGTACTGCTCATTCATCTGATGACTAATCGTAAGTGATAATCATAACATAACGTTGTTGAGATCACGATCAACGATTATGACACAATGTACTTTTTATTAAGCAAAGTAATACAATCACTTGAGAAAATAAGCTTACACACAACCACACACGCATGAATACAACATTTCATCAAAGCAAATCACATTCACTTTTTTTAAGCTTTGCTTACATATATGTACATATTTTGCAAGTAAAGTGATGATGATTGTTGATGGATGTGTTTTGACTAATTATTGTGCTGATGTTAACTACAAGAATGTTTGCTAGACAAAACCAACAAAAATTGTTGTCTGTACACACATGTCAATAAGAATATCCTTTCGATGCATTTATTTTATTCACGACATTCCGATACAGAAAAAAAATTGGTGCGTGCGTGGTGCATGTATGAATGTTTTTGTTGTGAATCAGAAAGAAGGAGCACATATTTTTTTTGCAGTCAGTCTGTCTGCCACACTACGAAATTGTTTCCAAGGTGAGACGTGTTTATTATCCCTATATTTTGTAAGTATTATGATTATGGTGATGAGGATGATTGTTGCTAGCGCCATATATTATGTACCTACATTTTATACAAGTTAAATCTTGAGCTTCCGCAACAAGGAAACAATTGATGACTGACTTGACTCTCTGACTCACTCAACAGTTTGTAATACCTTGTTCAAAATGTAAACGTTGTGTCCTCATTTTGTTTTAAACGTTGACGAAAAAAGACTGAAAATAAAATACAATTAGTTTCCCCAATAATTCATTCCCGAATTACGCGTGGGAATTTTACTTGGCAGTCTTATTCTAAAAATAAGTTTGTATTCTTTTTTGCCGTAACAGAATTTCGAGGAATAAAACATATTTCCTACTAACCAACTTTAGAATTACTAAAAAAGCTGCAAAATATTAATCATCATATCATTAAAAATTTAACGAGCATAAAACTGATATTTTAATCGGATCCAGCATGCATGTCTACTACACGTATTTCGTAATTTATACAGTTAAAATTGCTAAGAGGAGTATAGTAATAATGTACATATATGTAGTTTTTTTTGGGTAAGACCCGTTCTTTCCTGAAAACATTTTTGCACGAATTTCGTAATGCTTCCTTGCAGCAAAAACGCTGATTTTGTTCTTCCTCATCCTGTTTTTTTTCTTCCTTTAAAATACTTCCCAACAAAACGACCAAAAAAAGTGTACGCACGCAAATGAACATCGACATATACGGCACGGCACAACCCAACACCATGAATAAGTAGGAAAATGAATGATTATATACTACATGCTATAATATGACTATGTCCTGTCCTGTCCTCTCCTCTGCATGCCTGTTTGTCTGCAAAGCTTTAAAATAATACTACTAAAAATTTGTGACGCTGGCTGGCTTTAGCGTTTGCAAAAAACTCAGACACAACAGTTAAACAACGAGTAGCCTTGAAAGACAGCCGGTGGAAGTGATTCAATCATTCTCCCTCACTGTTTTGCTGTGTGTTGCAATCATCAGACTCATAGACAGTTTATTAGCCACTGACGACACGACAGCTATAGATGCAACAAAGGAACAACAGTAGTCGGCTAGGCATCATCATAATCATGTCAAAGTAGGAACTTTACTTTTCCTGCTACTTCTTTCGCTACTGATTCAGTTGATGATGATGATGACGTGATGACGATAGCTAAATTGTATTACAGGCTACTAGTGTACACATGCGAAAACGATAATATGATGTATGAATTGAATAGAACATTTTACTATTCTGCATAGATTGTAGTTCTAGTACTGGTACGGTGATTACTTTAGACCACCGTAGCTCTCTGTAGATGCTGATCTTCTTGATGATCCTATTGTTATTCCGTTTTTTAAAGTGTGAGCATCCTTTAACTATTGTTATATTAGTTATCAACATTTATTGTGAGTGGGAAGATGCCGCGAAATATATTTATCACTTACACTACAAAGCAAGCATAATCATCATCATCACCAGTAATAATAAAAAAACAATATTATTGGAATTTTCCGATATTAGTTTGCTTGTCTGATGGACTTCGTTTCCTACAACTATAAAAAAAATCACCAATCAAAATTGGTTTACAGTCATGATGAAGTCGAAATAATAAAAGGCAAATAGACAGTTTTTATGTACGAATTTTATTTCTAACGGTATCGTATCGTATTATCATATCATCGTACTAAAAATAACGCAAATGTATAATATCAGTATAATATAAAAATGTATATCAATACAAATAAAAAAAATTGCAATAAAAAATCTCAATCTTGGAATCTTTAAAGACAAGACACTGAAATTTAAATTACAGATGAGCATACATACATATATGATAAAATAATGCGGTGTTATTTTATTCAAAGATAATATATTTATAGAGCATGACAATAAATTTTTTGGCATGAATATCATTGTCAATTGTCGTCATCAGACAATCGTCATCATCATCATCGCTATCAAAGAACGCGTCTTGTCTTAAAACAAGTATCACTACGAAATCATTAAATCTGAATTTGAACCTGAAGAATAGCTTATCGATCACATCTTCAAAATCGTCGGATAGACAAAACATCAAAGAAAATAAAATCGTGTTTACAAATACATACCTGAGCTTTGAAAGTTCATGTGTGTGAGATTTACATTGATGAGATGACGACAGTAATCTTGTTGAATAGTAATGAAAAAATAGGAAGAGGAGAAAAGAAGAATAATATGTTAAAATTGTAATGTTGTTGTTTTGCTATTTATAAGAATTAGATTTAACAGTAGTAAACTGTTAACTTTTGCATCTTCCGTTCTTCCTGCTGCTGCTGCTGAACAATATGGAAAGCTGAAATTGTAAAATAAATTACTTAGCACGCTGCTTTTCGTTGCTGTTATACATTTATCATTTATACAAGTTTCAAAGCATTTGTTTAAAAACCGATTCTTCCCTGGCAGCTTATCCTTAGGATTTTTTTAAGCAAGAAAATAAATGTCTAAATTGTATTGTTATTACGTATGTAATGTTGCTTAGTACTTTATGTATAAATATTCAACTAATCGCAAAGTACATTATGCCATTGCAAAATAAAGTAGGATTTATGCTGTTGTGTTGATACAAGCCTTTTTTACAAGTTGCTATGGAGTTACTTTTGCTAAAACAGCGTTGGTCTTTAAGAATACGGTTATTTCTTAGAATTGTACGTGTATGTTTGTGTTACTCTGCTTAAATTAAACTCTAAATATACTTATTTTTTGGTTGAGAAGAATGTTAGTAGTAGAAGAGTACCAAGTACGCTGAGCTGTTGTGTAATGTGTGGTATTTTTTTGCTCTGGCTTCCGGCAGCATTTTGCCGGAAGTTGGTTCCTTTCGCAGCCTACTTACTTTTTAGCATCGCTTACATTATTTTTTCTTGTACAAAGTTACGTTTTGTATTTTATGTTACGTTGCGGTGGTGATGGCAGAGAGAGAGAGGAGTAGGAGGCGAAGGTGGTTTTGGTAGAAGATGAGTGCTCTGGCTCTCTGCAGTGCACAACGGGAACTTGCTACGCTGTTACGCATAATCATAACATAACGTGCTACTACAAAAATACGTTTACGGCATGTCACTGCCATAAAATAAAAAGTAATTCAAATTGCGAGCAAGCAAAGCACAATGAAAATAAAAAGAGTTTTTAATGCAGTAGTACTTTTCAGTTTTTGTTTTCTTTTGGGTGAATTTTTTTTTCTTCAAAGACATCAAAAGACACACAAGACGCGACAAATAATGACAATAATTTATGTGCTATTTCTAGAAACATGCGTTTCTACCGATGATAATGATGAAGTTGAGATGTTTTTAGGATGCGATGCAGAGATTTTTTTCGTACTTTTGACGTGAGAAGAGCAGCAGTGTGTCTTGAACGAAAAATATTGCATAAAAAGAAAAATGATTGTTGTATCGCCTCAATTTGCCTGCTTCTCTGTTGTCTGCGCTGGCTGGTGTAACACTTGCTTCACATTATTTCGTTGCTATTTACACACATTGCCAACCAACTTGTACTATTTAGATTTTTTTGTTGTTGTATGTTACATGCATATAATAAAGATATAATAGGTGAATGTCTCGAAGACGCTCTGATCTGATTTGAATTCATAATAGCGAAGCAAGTGAGATATGTTTGGCAATGTTTTACTTTTTTGATGACATTTTCTTTCATGTGCTTCCTTGTATTTTTTACACCATGTAGTAATGCGCCTTGTAGCAATAACATTTTTGCTCATCTTTCAAATTACGCAACGCAAATAGTACGGCCAATACTGCATTGGCAATGCAAACAAAAAAAAAGTCTTCTTGAATTTTTGAAGAATATATACAAACATTGCATTACGTTTAAAATAAATACCAACATCATCATCATCATCGATTTTAAATGTTGTAAGAAAACGAACAACAAACGACACGCACAATCTTTGAGAAGGCCTACTTTGAAAAAAAATGTTTACAAATTGTTGCCCAAAAAAATAAAGTGTGTACATCCATTTATTGATGCATTTCATTCATTGAAAATTGCAGCAGGACAGGATGATGATGATAACGGTGATGGCACGTTGCTATTACGTAATTTGACATAATTCCCTCGATCATCATAACAAAAATGTACAACATATACACTGATACGCAAGCCCTTTGAGCAAGTCTATATTTTTATTGCATTGCATCATTGCAATATGATGGCCTGCTTTAATATTGTAAAGCAAAAATGAGGAAGAAAAAACCTTATCCTTGCACACAAAATTATCTGTATCTCTCTGTGAATGTAAATATATCCCTTCTTACATAATAAACATAATAAATGAATGCATGTGTATCTTTTTTTGAAAAATTGTTTATACACCTTGCTCACTTTTGCATTCAACCAACTTTTGTTTCTTGGCTTGAGTTGTCGTGCATCATTTTTTTTGAAAGGGTGCAAATCTTTCTAAGTATTTTTAGCTACTAGTGAGTATACATTGTACCGTATCTGTGCACACGATGACATGACATAATAGCCAAAAGAGATCTACCAAGTGCATTCCAAATGAAATTGCAGCAGCAGGTCTCTCGTGGCTCGCTTTTGGTTCACACAAGTCTAGTTAGCTGCTTCCTCTTCAATTATTTTACTTGTTTGGCTGGCGGTGGTGGTGGTGCGGTGTCCCATTTCCCACTCTTATTGTCTGTTGCATCATCATCAGCAACATCAGCACATATTCAATCCTTGCTATTAAAAAGGATTATCTTTCGTAATCAGGATTCAGCGTCATTATTCATTCGAGACCACAAAGGTGTGAATAGTGAATATTATGCAAGTTGTACCTTTGGTGCTACCTTCCTTTTTCTCACCACCACCAAAAAAATTCTTCTGAATCTCAAATCTTTCCACACTGCAATCATCTGTATTGAATTGCATTCCGTTGCAAAGTGCAAACCAAATAAATAAAAGTTATCTAATCTGCAACCACCGATTAATTTATAATTTATACCTACCCATACTTCTTTATCATCTCCTCAAGACTTACTGCAAACACTGTAAATATTACAGTTCGACCACTCAACTAAAATATTTTTTACAAAAAAAAAATCTTTTAAAAACACGCACAATATGAAATATCACTGATAAATGCGTTTTGTGTAATTATTTGGGTGTTCTTAATAAAAAAATGAAAAGGCATAAAAATTATAACTGAAAATTTATCATAATTATTATCCTCGTTCTGTAAATTTTTGATCAGTGCTTGATGCTGAGCGGAGCTCTTCTAAAACATTTAATGCGCATTATATTGCATAATAGTTATAAAGACTTTAATGATAATGCAAGCAAATCCGCAGCAGGTACTGCAACACACAGTAGCAGTCTCATCATCATTATCATCGGCATGAAAATATTTTTTTTTGATTTCCTCAGAGACAGCATGCAGCATCAGTAGCCAAAAAAGGGGAGATCCTTGTCATGTTCTGCTCTAATATTTTCCCTTTTTTTCTTCTTTCTCTCATCTCAGTACCACCACTACCAACACCTTGCAAACACATCAAGAGCTTCCTCTACTAAAAAAATATGAGTTAACATCATCAAGAAGCAGAGAGAAGCAGAAGACATCCGTTATGTAGTGAGTGAGTACCGTTCCGATCATCATGATGATGAACAAAGAGAAGGAACAGAAACATGCATTTAAAAAAGTCACATTTTGTTGGCTTTGGGCCTTGCTATTCTTCTTGATGATATGATGCAGCTACTTACTGCACTTGTATAGCTATTGCAGCTATTTCACATTTTTTTTATAAATGTATTTAAGATATCGACGACAATGGTGATGGTAGATTCACATAGTTTATGTACATATTATTGAGTATGTCTGCATCCGCTCTCTCCGCTAGTGCCCTTCTCTTTTCTAGTATGATTTGATTTTCTTCTACTTTTAGTTAAGTCTCTCTTTTCGGGTTGATCATAATGATGATGATGATAACATTGCGTTATATAACAACATAGCATCATTGTTACTACATATAATATTATCATCTTCATGGTAGCAGTGGCAAATGGTGGTGATGGTGGATGGATGTAGTAGGGCCAGAGAGAGCCTAAAAGGAACAAGTTTTTTTCGGCAGGCAAGCAAAGAAGTCAGAAACTGCCTAACTGACTGACTTCTATGAAAAGGGGAAGATGATGATGATGATCACGGAACATGTGAAGTTCACACAACAATTCACTCTGATGATTATTATTTCATTCCGTTGGCTCGTTTTCTTTAGTTTTTACTCTTTGCTCGTTTGACTTGACTCTTTGGCCCAGTTTCACTTGTTGTTTTTTTAGTAGAAAATAGCATGGGTGGATGAGTATTTTATTTAGTTATTTTGTTTCGTGTTTTTTTCATCTTAACAATATTTCCAGAGATGTCAAGTTTAAGTAGTAGTATGTAGGGCTTGTTTATATGTTCGTTGAGATGTTACACAATACATGTCGATTAGGCAAGATGTTATCATTAATTTTCGTCTACTCGACTAATAGAAAGAATGTTTTATTTAGTAAAGTGTATTAACTAGGTTTGATATGTGTACACACACATACGTACATGTGTTCAAATGCATTATATTTTCTTTGGAAAACGTATTTAAGGCTTCATTTAATCTTTCATTTTTTTGTCTAGCAACAAGAAATAGAAGAAAGACCAAATAATATTTTTTTCTTTCCATCATTCCTCGACTGACTGTATTGTGATTTGTTTTCCAAAAAAATTGTTACATGGATGATGATGAAAAGGAACTCACATCATCTATCCATTCATCCGTTTTTTCCTCTCTTTCTCTTGTTAAGTAGATAAGCAATAAGAAAGCGTGTGTGTGTACATACATGTATCTATGGCGTGTAGCGTATTCATTATGATGTCGTAGTTGGCTTATTTCCTTCTTTCATTTCCGTTTCTAGATTATCACTGTCAACTGGCATTATTGCCTATACGAGACTTCGGAGGGGGTATTTTTTTTCTTCTTGGAAATATCCTGTTCCGATTTCTTTTCAAGTTGCTGGGCTTCTGTTGTTATGTGTTCCAAAAAAACTAGCGTGTGTGTTGTACATCCATCCAATATCCACATACACATGCATACACAAACGCTTTAAAGATACATACATTATTGTCATATATATACATTATACGCAGTAAACTAGCCCATTATATTGAAATGAGGACTGAGGATATAAACAGGAAGTAAATATAGCATGTACACACCAACTACATATCTCTAAAGAACGCCTCAGCAAATTCGGTTTTCACAATAAAGTTATTCAAAGCTTTTTATAAAACCCCGATAACCGTAATAGTCATTCATTGTGTATATGTACGTAGGCAAGTCTTCCTCATTAAAATAAGTGTAATTTAAAGTTTTCAACCTATAATATTTGATGGACTATTGGTATGTACATTATATGTGTGTAATGGCATATACATACGTAATGTTGAAAAGCCATATATGCCATTATAATAGGAGAAGAGTTGAAATGTAAAATGTAAATAAAATGGTATTGTGATATGATATTATGAATTGGACGAAAAAGGAAGTATGCATGTACATATATTATACGAAGGAAAAAACATATCTATTAAAGCTTATATATTTCAGCATGTGAAAAATTATGTGGTAGATATTTATACTCTGGCTTTTTTGGAGAAATAAGAAATCGGAAATTGTGTTCCCTTTTTTATTGCTACGAAGAAGGAAAGTAGTATACCAAGTAGACCAAGCAAACATACGAAAGAACGATCGAAGGAAAGTGCTGGAAGACGCATTGTAGCGGCAATAATAATAAAAAAATTATATGGCACATGGAAAAAGTAAAGAAGACGAATAAGAACATTTTTTTACTTTACTTTATATGGTAGCGGGGGAGGAGGGAGTGTGGTAACATGGCATGTGTGTGAGGTGTGGGATGCGTGTAGAGTATGTGTACGTTATACATTGAACTACGTGAGGAGCTGCAAACGACCGATTCGGGCTGTTTTTGATAAACATTTACTGCTTGTTGTTGTTATTATTATGGTGTCTATTAAATGCTGTTTGGCTGTGTATGTTTGTATGCGGGGAAAAAAGTAAATTGTTTGGTGGTTTGGTTGAGTTTCCTGAGAAAATATAAGGGGACGGGCGGACAATAGGACGTGAATTTAAATGCAATGAAATGTATAAAGTATTTAAATATTTTTAGCATAATCATCATCATCATGGACATGTTGTGGTCGTCGCAACAAAGTGCTCCATTTCTACTTAATAAGAAAAACAAGTTAACTATTTTCGTAGCTTATTTTCTCACTTTTTATTTCATTTTTCTTACTCGGTGCTTTATTGACTTCGTGTTTTTTTTGTCACCACAGTCATCATTCTCATCAAGAAATTTTTGTGCATGCACATTCATTACACATTAGACAATAGACATAGTAATACAGCACAATTTTACCATGTATTTCTGTTCTGCATGTTTCAATATGTTTCTTCTTCGTCGGGTACATCATTTTTTATGGAAAAATTTCTTGATTCTGGGGTAGTTTCAAAGTTTTTAGGCGACAGGGGTTAAATTTAGACAAAAAAAGGGAGCAAGGGGTAAAATGTGTTGCATTTGGATTGGGACTTTTTTACAAGGAAGAATACGCATGCATGCATTTTATTTACACACAGTGTGCACACCAGAAAAGCAGCTCTTTTTAATGGGATAGGAAACTTATCTAAAAAGGACAATACGTACGTACGTGGTACATACATATGCATGCTTAATAGATGCAAGCTTGCATTCAAACATTCCATTTCTTTCTTTCACCTTCGCCTTCCTTCTATTTTTTTCTGATGTGCCTTTGCTCCGCTCCTGTACAATGACAGTTTATGCATAATGCACGCACTTGAAAACCGAAGAAGAAAGAAAGAAGACAGTTTGCTGTGTGTGCATTTTTAATGGGTACTTATTAAGAAGACCTATCTACTTATGAGTGCTACATGTGATTGTATGCATATCTTTCTCACATACCCAAATTAACTACCAAGTATGATTATGCCTGTATGTATGCATGTGGCCTTACCATTTTTTCGAAGGGTTTAATAAGCTTTTTTGTTCTTTGAGCAGTTTATTTTTTAAAAGATATTTTACGTACATACATACATACGTAGATACATATATGTACAAAAGCTTAATTTAGATTACATTTGAAAATATATTAGCTCGTTTGAATGCTGTCATTATAGTTATGTGTTTCTGTCAAATAGGCTACTGCTAAAAGTGGAGTCATTTTTCTTCGTGAATAGTTTCAAGCTTGTGAGTAATATTTAATATTTGAAAACCAGGCAATTTTTTTTTTGGTGTTATTGCTTTCCTGCAAAAATTATATTCACTTTATTTTGTTTGCTTCTTGTTTCCCCGTGACTTGTTATTCCTTCGGCATAAGAAATAAATACACTTTACTAAATTTCTAAATAAAAAAGTAAAGTGGACGTTCTGATGATAGGCGATAGCTTTAACTGTTCCTTCAGTGCAATTTGAGAAATTGGTTATTAATGAAAGGTGAAAATGTTCACACCTTTTTTTCTTTCAAAGTGGAACTAAAATTGCAAGCTTATTTTTTATGTTTTGCAGTAGCAGCATAACAGTGGTTATATGACACGAGTTTTAAAAGAATTAAGTTTATTCCTTGCTGAAACAAAGCCATAGAAATACTTCCATTGGAACTGAAGTTTTAGCAAAAAAAAAATCTTGTTCACTTTTGTTAAAGTTTTTACTTCTTTTTGTGTCATTTTGTTTGTGTGTGTGTGTGTATTTCGCTTTTTTTCCTTCTTCAAAAAGTGGGTTTAGTCAGTCAACAAACTACTATGAATATTGCAAAAGGTATACAGCAATCATTATTGAAGTGATGAAAAGGCAAACTGTGGAAAATATTTTTTGTGCTTTCTTCCTTTGGTTTTGGTCTTGTCCGCAAATAAAACTTTTTGGTGAGTTGCATTGAATTTATTTTCTTTACTTTTTTTTTGTTTCCCCCTGTCCAGTGCAAATGGCAAAGGAGTAAAAATAGGCAAAAATGGATTATTGTACGGTTTTCTATTATGAATGTACATATAGTTGCCACTTTCTTTTAACTTGCTTGGTTTTGCCATTATAATACGCTTTTCATGTTTTGTTGAGGCACATAAGTGGAGAAAGTAGACGATGGGGGAGAATAACTTTGTATTATGAATGTATGTGGACTTGCATAAATGAGTAGTATGGCTCATATGGTATGGCATATTAGTTGTATAATTTTTGGTTTAACTATATGAATGAAATGGCGAGCTGGCTGCGTGTGTGTACATTTTTATTTTTGCTGGCGTTTGTTGCTCTGGAAGCATTTTTGTTGTCGGCAGCAGAAACAGAGCGGCTGTTGAGATAAAAACAGAAAGTGTTCGCAATTCACATGTGCTTTTTTTCCTCTTCTTCTTGTTCCTCTGCTTCCTCATGCTGCTCTGGATAATACGTTTATTGCTTTTTACAATGGTGGTAAACGGTAGGAAAAAGAAATATTTTTGTTTCGGTGAAAATATGTAAGCATGCAGACCAGGCAAACACACACACACCACAGGTCCAGGCCACAAAAACAGGCAGGCAGGCAGGTAGCATTTTGCTTCCGCAATGAATTGTATAAGCCCCATGTGAACATTTTTGTTCTACTTTCTCCTTTTTTTCCGTTACCCTGTTTCTCTGGTGTACTTCCCTTTTGGCCATTAAATGCCACGCACGCTATGTTTTTAATAGAATTCATCCAGGAGTGGTGAGTTGAGCCAAGTTCTCTTGTAAAATGATTTCATATAATGCTTATAAAGTTTTGTGTGTGGGTGATATTTTTTATTCTTTAGATACTCTTGAGTCACACAAACATACATACATCCATACTCACAACAACAACACAGTCAGAGTAAAAAAAATATGAAAAGAATGTTGATTGATCGCTTAAATTCATTATAATACATGGGAACCTAGCTAAATGAACTTTTAGAGTGAATGATTTTTTTTACTTTTGGGGCTATTTTACTTGTATTCTGTATACAAGTTTTGTGTTGGTGTTTGTCTGGAGAGAAGTGTGTAAAAAAGCAGTGTATTTTTTTCCGGAGTAAACAAACAAGGAAAACTTACAGCCATGCTGACATAAAACAAAATGGAGTGGTTTGGTGGGACGAAACAAATTCCTATGGTGTTCTTGATATTCTTCAACTCCTCTTGTTCCGCTTGCCCATCAAAAAAATAAACTGTTCCATTTCCAGTATTTATCACACTTTTTAGGCAAAAGTGGAATAGCTTCCAATTTATGCATGTTTAGCAATAATTGTTTTGATGGGACTGAGGAGGACAAGAGAGAGAGAGAGAGAGAGAGAGAGAAGAAAAAAATTGGAACGCGGATTGTTTACGCAAACATGATTTCTTTTTCATGGACTCTTTTCTGTAATTTAGCTCTAATAATTAATGAGAGACTGACTGAGTGGGTTTTACTGCTCACAACGGCAGCCACTCACACAATAAGTTAAGTAAGCATTTCAGGTTTAAGAATAATTTATCAGAGAAAAGTTAACCAAGTTAAGTAGGTTTCTTTACTTTATATACATATACCTACGTGTGGCTATGTGTTTTCTTACAATATATTCGCACCGGAAATGAGGCAATTCAAAGTTTGATGGGTAGCTAGATTCGTAGCAGCTTTTTCCTGGAAATTATATGTGAAGGAAGTGGTGATCATGAGAACGGATTTTGTAAAGGGCTATCATACTGGCAACATTTTATGGTGTTCACATTCTCATGACTCTCTGCCTCTCTCTCGCTCTCTACATACAATGATAACTGTGTGAGTGGGTTGAAAAATGGAAATGGGAAGCGGCTAGTGGAACACAAGTGGAGGAGATGGTGGTGGTATGGAATGGCATGACTTGGGCAGCAGTATCAGCATCAGCATAGCATAGAGAACAGATTATTATTATTACTCCACTTTGTGTGTTCTCAGCAACAAATTTTCATTTTCTCCTTGAAGCAAAGCAGGCAGAGCAGCCAAGTTATTATGCAACCAACCGACCAAGGGAAATGTTGAATTAAGTAGAAATCTTACTAGTATATTTAATTGGCTGTTCCAGTGGTTTTCCTAATTCTCTAACCTGAAGTGAGTGAGAGAGAAGAACATGGTAAGCTAAGGACTGAAACGGAAAGTTGAGGTTTTTGCTAAGTTCCTCTATTCTCTGCTGCTGCTACGACTTCTCCAGAGAGTCTGCTCCAGAGAACTCTCATATTTTCTCAACTCTGCTTCTACAAGCCAAATTTAAAAGTGTTGCTGCCAACGCTAAAATGGCATTTAGATGGGAAAGATTACTGTAATAATAAATGCTAAAAAAATATTTAATTTCCTTGTCCTTTCATCGTTGACACAGTACAGCTTTCATAATGGTGATGATGATGATATGAGTTAAATTGCCATTAGTTTTTTTTTTGAAAAGTCCAGAACAAGTGAATATGGTTCACAGGTCATTTTTTATATTAAAAAATACAAGTAAATGATAATGGTAGCGAAAAAACTGCAAAATCCATAAAAAAAATTGTTGGAAGTTAGATTTGTTCTATTTTTGGTTCAGATTTCTTCTCTTGTAACCACCAACAAAGACTTGTATGAATTATTGTAATATTGTGTCAATCAATGTACATTTGTATTCCTTTGTGAATCACTCACACGAAAGACGACTTCACTCCATACATACGTTCGTGTGTGGGAGTGAATCAATGTGAATGAAAAAAGGAGTTCATTTCTTTCTTTTCTTTTTAAGAGACTGATGCTCTTCAAGACCATAATAAAGCGTAAAAGCACAGCAGCCGCTTTTCATTTTTTTCCACATATTTTTGCTTCTGCTTCTTAGAAGCAGTTTCCTGGATTCTCTCAATTTCGTCTCTCTGAGCTAAATTTCTCTGTTGTTTCTACTGAGGGGATGAGGAGGATGAAAGAAGTGTGTGCACACCACGCGTACTGTGTATTATCCCAAAATAATAATAAAAAATGGATGAATGGATGTGTATTCGTCTCCAAAAAAAGTGTGGGAGAGAAAGAGAGAAAAGTGGAAGTGGGCTAAAGTATGTAATACACATTTTTTGAGAGTATGAAAAGAGGACAAGAAGACATAGAGCCTGAAGGAGGAAGAATGGAGAAGGAAAGAGCGGAAGCAAGTTGGATCAATACGGTGAAAGAGGGGAGGTGGAGGAAGTGGAGGGGCTCTAGGGTGGGGAGTTTTGGTGGGGATGATGAAGGAAGGAAGCTGACGGAGCCAGAAAAAAAAGAAGTTGATGAATCTACTCTAAGCTATAAATATACATTATACACACATAACCTCTTTTATTATTACTCTGTATTCCTTCATCATCATCATCATCATCCTCTTTCCTTCTCATCATCGTCGTCATCATCATCATCATGATCCTTATGTGTTTTTCACATCAGCTATCATCATCACCACCACCAAAAGCAGTGGAGACTATATAAAAAAACATTTTACATTATTTTGGTATATATAAGCCGTAGCTAATGTGTATAAAGTTGTGGTGGTGGTAGCTGCTCTCTTGAAAAATTCATAGCGGACACAGCAGAGAAAACACACGGGAACTAGTATTTAAAAGGGAATTTTGTATTGGTGACTGTACATACAACAAATATAATAATATAATAAGAATGTACACACATATAGCACATTTTTTTCTATATGAAAGCCCTTCTCGTCCTTCTCCTCTCTGCTTTGCTCTTGCACGTTCTCATTTCTCTAGTGAATTTCGTAGAGGATGAGAAACCCGGAAGTCGGCCGGAACATGTGCTCTCTCTCTTTTCTCCTCATTCCTCCTCGCTCCTCTCCTACTTTCCCTGCTGCGTCCGCTGCCAAAAGAAAATTTCTTTTTTCTTTTTTTTCGCTTCCTCTTCCAGAGCAAACGAGTATAGCTTATAGCAAGCAAGTGAGCAGCAGTAACATTAATATCGTTGGTGCAAAGGGAGAGAGCGAGAGAACGAGAGCTCAGCAGTCTCATTCACAGTTTTTCTAGTTCCACTTGCCAAGTGACTTGGCCGTTGCCACGAGGAAGGCAAAGCTAAAGGGAAAGGCAGGCAGTGAGCAAAGCTGACGCTCTGGCAAAAAAAAGAGCATTTTCACTTCTCCTTCCCAAAATAATGTACACTGTTTTGTACTCACTCACCTACATATTTATATAAATACATAGAGACATAAATATAGTATACTCTATATGCACATTATATGACATGATCTTGGTATAGAGATGAAGTCCTACTTTAGTTTTTTTATCTTTTGCTATTTATATGAAATCTCAGCAAAAAAAAGAAGAAAAAAGATACGACAACGTCGGTGTCTAGTCTAAGAAGAGCTTTCGAATAGAAACAGTGAAAGCACCAATGACACATGCACAAGCACAGCAGTTCTCTTTTTCCTTCCGGCCCCAGCAGAGCCCACGTTTCCGGAATCAATATAGAAATGCTCCTTTGCCGTTGATGTTAAGGCTAAAAGTTGCCTTTTACTTGCTGTACCTTTTTTATAAAGGGAATTTTTATGTATTAAACAAGCAGTGCTTTAGAGCTATTAATGTAATATAAAGGCTCTCCATATAACGTAGCACAAAACATAATGCCATATTAAAATTGTCATGATATCATAAATTCATTATCATGCATTTTGCTCTGTTGCTGGAAAAAAGAAAAAAAAATTAATCACTTTTTGAAAATAAGCCACATCATTGCGTGGGTGTTATTATGTGAGATTTTAATGAGATGTGAGAATTATAAAACTTAAAATCAAATAATATGTATTCAAGATTTCATAACATCATTCGCAATTTGAATTTTTGAACAACAATATCGTAAATGTATTGACTATCTTACAATGCCCCAATATATCTTTAGCAATACGCTTTCAAGCTATAAATTATTGTATTATGTAATCAGCCGTAGATTTAATTATTTTAGCAACAATTTTACTAATTCCCATATTTTTTTGTTTACTTACAGAATCTTACTAAAACTTCATCCACTACCGTCGCCTAAATTTTAAAGAATTAAGAAGATTATCGAGATACTCGGTAAAAAACAGATCGTGTCATGATGAAAGTTCCACCTTTAAGTCTCGTCGGAATGGAGCGTCTCCCGCTTCCACTTCCCTTCAGTCCAGAACTTTTATGGAGATATAACACCTTAGGACCTGGAGCAGGATCTCCCCATCACCATGCCGCCGCTGCAGCCGCAGCAGCAGCTCAACAATCAAACTCACCTTCCCAACAAGCAGCTGCAGTATCCGCAGCCGCTGCCGCTTTCACAAGGGCCGCAGCTGCGGCTGCCAGTAGCATGTCATCCCCCATTCAGCAGCAATTACCCTTTGCATGTGACATTAAAACGACAATTCCAATCAGATTAGGTCCGTAAACGATCATTATATATTATCATAAACCATATTCATTTCAATGATAAAAGAGTGCAATTTTTTAAGACCTTTATTTATTTTGTTTCCCCAAAAAATTTCGGGATCTAGCAGCCAGTGATCCTCGCCTTTGGAACAGAGAAGATGTGTCTGTATTCCTTCAATGGTGCGAAAGAGAATTCGACCTGCCACCTTTTGATATGGACAGGTTCCAGATGAACGGTAAGCAAAACCTTCACCTTCAATCTTCCCTCATACTACTACACCCTTTTCATCTCATTTCCACCTCATCTGGAACATCTTCTTTAAGAATTAATTATTTTTGCACATAAAAATTAACGCCTATCATCCGATTTTACCTTCGGAACAACTCACTATTGTGAAATTGGCTAATAATAGCAAATGCTAATGGACTTCATTGTTAGTTCATATTACAATGCTACAAGGGCGTTTCTCATTTTCTTTTCCTTTTTTCTTATTAGCATTGTACTTTTTGTATGATTTGGCGATGTAGTCGTTGTAGGGAGGATTCATTTTTAAACACTTCTTCTGGTACAGGTTGTACAATAAAGAAGTAAAAGAAAAGGGCATTTCAGCAGGTAGTCGGGGAACATGTATAACTTCCATACTTCCATTTACATACATTAGCTAGTTGTTCATATAACAAATAAAGTGTATAATCAAACACCAGAACCGACCGGATATCTTCGAAGAGTATGTGATGATGGAGAAGAAAAAAAAATACACAGAAAATGTGAAAAAGCATTACATTGTTGGTTGTCAAGTCTACGAAAATTGTTGTAAGAAAATTGACGGTCATTGCATTGGTTTTAAATGTGAACAATGAGTGATGGAAAAGTGAAGACATGCGGTTAGAATTAAATCAGATTGTTGAACGCAGACATGATGAGATGATATACTACGATTATGGTGCAAGGTCTATCACTATAAACTAGTCTGCCACGGAGAGAGAGAGAGAGAGACACGGTGTGATCATGATGATGATAATGATGAGCATGTGAGTGTGATTCCTCTTCCGTTGCGTTCCCAGAGAAGTTTTTTTGTGCCTTGAAAACCATCCAGTACGAAGTATCGCATCGTCAGACCAATCGCAATACTTGAACTTGGTCTTCTTGGTTTCCCCCATTATCATCATCCATAAGACGAACTTGTCGACACCCTCCATACATAATACATATTTCTCTGTCATAGCATAACTAACACAGTCACAAGGGAAGTGTGACAATGAGGAAAAATAGAAAGGATTTGCTCTTGAGATGAAATTAATTTTAGGTGAAGAAAAAGCTAACGTAATGTAATTAGGGGAAATAATGTCGTCTGCCCTCTGTTCTTCACACTTGGCTGATGTATGTGTCTTCATATTTATAGGATGTATGCATATAATAAGCATCATTTCATCTTGAGAATGACTAAATACTTTTATGTAGGCGCATTTGTACATAAATATGAGAAACAATTATAACATTTTTTAAACTGTTTATTTATGTTCAAATATTTTTCTTTATGTAGGCAAAGCGCTTTGCTTGTTAACAAAGGCAGATCTGGAATCCAGAGCTCCATGCTCTGGGGATGTGATTCACAATGCGCTACAGCTTCTCATGACGTCTGGAGATTCTCCATTGACCCCACACACGCCGTCCTCACTCCGCATTCCTCAGCTTAGTAATGGAAAGGGGGCCACATGGTCCATCACTGATTTGCAACAATACGCAGCTGCTCAACAACAGCAGGGTACGACGTCAGTTACATTGAGTCCGGCACCATCTCTGGATGGTCAGGCTGGAAGTCCACAAGATGGTCACGGAAATGGACAAGCAAGTCAGCACTTGTCATCATCATCCTCCTCAGCTGGTTCAGGAGGTCCACCCTCAGATGATTCCGAGTACGATAGCGTTGGGGAAAGCCCAGAGAGGTCTCCACCCATTCAGTCTATGAGTCCACCGCCCACTCATAATGGGTCCGCTAATGGCAATCATAATGGCAATGGTGTTCACCACCATCATATTTCTCATCATCATGCCAATACTACAAATGGAAACACCAATGGCCCAGCCTCAAACGTTTCCAATGGAAATGGAACCGTCGGTGTGGCTGCAAAATCGTTTTCACCAACCTCAAAATTGGGCAATGGTGCAACTGGAACTGAAGCCGGAGAGTACAATAATAGTAAGTGTAGTATGTTTTTGTATTTGTGAAGCATGAATAGATGTAGTCGGTTGTAAATTGAATTAACTAATTAATTAATTAAATCTTTATTTGTAGATGGAAGGCTGTTATGGGACTTTTTGCAACAGCTTCTTAATGACCCCGCACAAAGGTACAGCAACTTTATTGCCTGGAAGAACGTGGAAACTGGAATTTTCAAAATTGTCGATCCACCTGGTTTGGCTCGTCTTTGGGGAATTCAGAAGAATCACTTGTCCATGAATTACGACAAGATGTCCAGAGCACTTCGGTACTATTACCGGGTGAATATTCTTCGTAAAGTTCAAGGAGAGCGTCATTGCTATCAGTAAGTACTTTACACTTGTGTAACAAATAAATGCATGCACCTGATTTAAACACAATGACAATTCCAGAACACAACTTCATACAAATACTAAAACCATACCATTATATTCTACTCCATTGCTTTGTCCAGGTTTTTGCGCAATCCCGGTGAGTTGAAAAGCATCAAGAACATTTCCATGCTTCGCCATCAACAAAACTCTCCAATGGCCCTTTCCGTGAAATCCGCCGAGCCCGTGTCTTATGCTAACGACAATGGAAACGGAAACGACTATGATTCCAAGTACTCATTGCTAAGTCATCATCATCAACAGCAGCAACATGCTTCCCCGGTCTCTTTAACTGTAAAATCCGAATCAGTAAACTATGGAAATGGATCCTCAGCCTCTGTGGACGACTACGAAAACGCTCGCTCCTCCATGCTCGGTCATCGTCAACAAAACTCGCCAGTTTCCTTGACAACGAAGAACTGTTCCACATCCCCATCCTCCGCTTCTTCATCATCGCCAAACGGTGCTTCATCCGGTGCGGATGCTTATGGAGACAATGGTGATTATGACTCGATAAATGGTCATCCACAGGACTCCCCCATGTCGCTGACCACAAAATCCTCCCCGTCCGATCATCATCATCACTCACACCATCATCAAGACAACGAGCCGATGGTCGAAAGCAACAGGAATGGTCACCGACCCAAGCCTCAACTCTCCCCAGTGTCGTTAATGGTCAAAACCGAGCCTAGCCCAGCCTTTATAACTGCCGACGACGATTATGAAGATGTCCCCACCGACCTAAGCATGGACACTGACAGAGATCGCAACTCTAAGGAAGACGATTAGATTCTTTCTGAGAAATAAAAACGTAATGCAGTGATCCTATAAATTAGTAAGCTCGTGTGATTTTCACACGCAAATTGTTCTGAAGAAGACTTTTAAAAATTAATTCAACAAACAACGTTTTTATGTCTACACCGATGGTATACATAAATAAATAGTTTTAAGAGTAACAAATTATATATATTATTATTATTCTAGACTTTAAGCTACCTTTTATAATTCCATTTGTATATACATATACATAAGATGCGTACATAAGATGCATGTAAAGTGTGACTGTTGTTTATAACATGATGTTGTGTACTTACATTTTTTATGATTTTACTGTAAACAGATGCAACGATAATTAATTTGGTAACGTTTTATATATTGCATATATAATAAAAATTATGTAGACGTGACGGTGACGACGATGGCGGTGCAAGTCGCCCCATCATCCTCACCTTTCCAAAACACATAATATGCATTGATGCATGAAAAATGCATCTAAAATACATCCAACGAGGAAATACGTAAATTTGTGATCGTGATTACTTTTTTTTGGTAAATGAAAATCGCTATGCAGTTTCTTGAAGAAAACAAGCCTATATTTTAAACTTTTACATACTTGCCTACTAGAGTAGAGAAATACATATATTTTTTTCCATGATAGGGGTATGTATGTATGAACATGTACGCATGGGTTTTTTAAAAAGTATTCCTTTTTTGTGTCACTCTTTTGGAAGAAAAAAAACTTGAAGAGCAAGAGATTTAGTTATCTTGGTTTTTTTAAACATATTTTACGTGAGCGGTATATGAAGATGCATTCTGGAAAGAAGATCATGATACGACTTCTTTTCTTTAAGCATGAAAAGTCAGTAAATAAATTATAAGTACCCTTGTCTATTCAACAACTCATAATAATAATCATAACCTTTTGCATTAATTGAACGTATTAAGCATACCTAATTTTAAATGTTTTTCTTTTTGCTTCATCGTTTAAAAATTTAAAAATACACGCGCACACGTAATTTAAATATTTACAACGCAGTCAGTAGTAAAAGTGCCAGAGAAAAAATATAAATATATTAATATTTTTGTTGCCAGGCAACTTTAAAATTATAAAATGAAGTCATGCCTCTCCCGGTGTTGTTACAAAAAAGCGTAAACAAAATACTATTTCATTCAAACTCGATATTTCCTAGTAAAAAAAATTGATCAATCATTATCCTTCCAAAAATTAGTTAAATAAATATATGTATAAATATACATGCTACTGCGCTAACTTAGGGATGTACATAATAATAATACAAGTTTTTAAACAAGATTTATTCTTTAAAAAAATGATCAAGTGATAAACTGATAAAATGCGTTGTTAATCTTTGAAAAAAATGGTTTGTTGCTTTTCACACAAATTATGAATGAAAGATGAAAGAGAGAGAGAGAGAGATGTGTTTAGTTGGAATGAATGATGTGAGGAATACAAAGATTATTACAGAAATTATTTCTAGATATAAACTGTATGACCACAGCATCCATTGTTAAACCGTGATATATTTAGATTTGCATCTTGTGGAACCGTAAAGGTACATAATATATACATTGAATACTGATAGGTATAGGATTTTAGAGGAAGAGCAGGCAAGAATGGAAATTTTTTGTGATTTTGTGATGGTCCCAATATAAAACAAAGCAGAATAAGATCTAGATTACCCAATCAAAACACTAACAGTTTATAACATGTGCGTTTAAAACTAGTTGTACATAACATTTCAAGCTAGTTAGTTTTACTGTGGGAAAGAAAAAAAAGTTTTTGAAAGATTCAAAATATAATAATGCGCGTTATTTTGTAGATTTATTATTATTATTATATATTACATTAATTCAACGAAACTCAGTCTTTCGACCAATCAACTCGCTGCTTCAGAAGTTTAAAATATATTATATTGTATATGTTAGAATTAATTAATATATACTAATTTGTACAATTAGAGAATTTGTATAAAATGCTAATTTTTCATAAAACTTTTAAAATAACCAACTCATTGTTAATATGTGTATTATGTGTAAATTTAAATTTTGAATGTGTTTGTCTTTATATAAATGCACGACGTGGCGAGAAGTGTGTTTGTGTAACAACAAGATTTTCGTGTTGGTTTAAATTTTAGTTTAATTTTTTTTATTAGAGTTTTCAAATTGTAAATTTGTCATAAAAAATATTTTAGTAGGAAAACTGTATGTTTATTAAGCAAGCTAATAGATTACAGATATATGCTTGGGTGTAAAAAAAATGATATGAATCGATATGTATAATGTAGTATACGTTATCAGTGTCATTGTCAATGTTTAAGATTTTTGATGGGAGATATGCCGATGATAATAATAGCTCGAATGTGAAACGTGAAACAGAAAGTGACAAGAAAATGTACAAGATAATCAATTTACTTATAAAATAAGCAATTATTAAAGTAGTAGTAATAAATTAAGAGTAAGCGTAAATATTATGATGATAACTCGTGTAACAACTAAGTTGATATTCATGCTACTGATATTATACATTAGTTGAAGACCCGTTAAATTGTAAGGGAGACCAAAATATGAGAAATATAAGAACGTGATTTTTTTCTTTCTTTTTATGTCTTTGCTGCACAATGTAATCATGTTACTAAGATGTATGGAATTATATTCTAATCATTTATATTTTCATAAAATAATTATTATTTTGGTGATTCCCCAATATTTCCGTTTTTATGATCATATTTTATAATGATAATTATGATACAATCTAATCTTCTCTACTGAACTAATTAAAAAAATATTATATTGAGTGATTATTATTATTACTGTTACTAATCTATTGTACAATTTAATTATTACTGTTGAGGAGAAATCAGCGTACGTTGTAACTGGATACAATCTTCAAAACAAAACATAGTCCATATTCAAATGAATTTAAGTTACTATTGATAACTAACGATACAATCATTTATCTTATTGAGCATCATGTTTTTGTCAATCTTCCGTTTATTATTGTAATTTTATAAGTTCAAACAAATTTATGGTGGAGCAGATGTGTTTCTTTTTTCGGAACGGTGATCTTGTTAAATATTTTGATTGTGAAATGAAACAGAAAAAATAGAGTTGTGAAAAACAAATGTGTTGATTATAGTTCTCCAAAAAATATAAAATATATTATATATTCATTAATTTTCTAAATTAGTATGCCGCAATTATTCATTGTCGTTCTTCTCTTTGTATATTTGCGTGTGTGTGAAATTTGAATAAAATAAATGAATAAATTGAGTAATTGATTGATTAAATTTTACAGAAAGAGCTGTACTAAATGTTTAAGAAGCATATATTATTATTATGACTACATAATAAATAGGGAGCTGTACTGCTTCTTCTAATAATAATATTGAAACATCTATCTAATGTACAGAAATATATATTTAACATAATATATTAGATGTGTAATTATTATTATTTAGGAGAATCGTGTGTAATTTTGAAAATAGAGTAAATAGGATAAGATTTTTAGAATTAGAGATAAAAATTCGATAATCAAAAAAATAATAATACTACAATACATAATCCGATAAAAATATAGTTATCAAAATATTGATTCTGATAATCATTTTCTGATTGAATAAATCAATTCCAACAACTGCAAATATTCTCATTGTTGCACTAGTTATTTCACCAGTTTCATATGACTTCGGGATGCATGTACTCCAAAATAATCAGCAATAACTCGCCAAGTTATACATGAACTTCCTTTTTACACATTTATTTTTCAGTATTTTTAATGTACATTTATTTTGATATCATTACATCTCCATGACAACCATATTCCATAATAAAAAAAACTATTTTTGACAATTTTCCCGACGCATAAGATTACTCAATAATCCATTATTCGTCACTAGCAACAAGACTAATTAAACAGATTAAAGAAATTGCTAATTTGTACATTTATTGATTAGATTGTGCATAACATGGAATATTATAAAGCACTTTTTTATACATCGATGAGTATTACGGTACGGTAAAGTTTGTGCCCTGTGCACAGTATGCATACAAACGTATGTACATATATACAAAATCCATAACATGAGTAAAATCCATTTTTTAACTTATTACAAAGACCATTTGAGTTGATCAAGCTTTTACACAGTTAAAACTTGAAGGTGTTGTCGCAATGACCTGTTTGATAAGATAAGTAATGAAATCACCTCCTCATTAATGGTCTTCTTTCGTCTTCGTCGTCGTCATCATCATCATCACTGAGTCGAGCTCTGTTAAGGTCTTCTGACTCGGCTCTATGCTCATTTTCTATACTTCTTAAAACGGGAAAGCTGGCGATTAACATCATCTGCAAAAATAATAGAACATTATATTTATTATAAAATATATAGATAAACTAATTCCTAAAATTAGTGTAAACGTAAAGGCATGTGACTTACAGCGTGAAGAGCAACTATGCCTAATGGAATGCCCAAAAACCGGTACGGTTTCCGTACCGTTGCTCCCGCCCATGTGGGACCGAAAATTAACCCCATGTAAGACACCGTTCGTCTTAAGCCTTGACCCAAACCTTTACAAACAATACGACACATTAATTTCTTCAGTGAACCAAAAAAAAATTTCATACAGAACTTTTTAACATACCTTGAGTATGTGGGCTCAAACATTTCGAAAACAATCCGGTATTCGCGACAGAAGATACTAAAATTATAGGTCAATGCGAAAGCACAAGGTTATTTAGAAATTAAAGGTATTTATTATGCCTTTTTTAAACAAAAAAGTACCTGCATAACCAAAGTACATCAGGACAAGGCCAAACATGAAAAAGGCAACCTCCCAAGCTGCGCCGGTGCCATCCACTTGAAACTGGGGTAAGAAAAGGAGCAGCCAAACATGGGCGAGTGTGAGTATTATCCATCCAATAATCATTAAATTGGTGTCCCTCACGTAACGACTGATAACCGCCACAGAGAAAAATACAACCAAGGCCTCAGCACCTCCAGCCATGTACACCAAACTGTTTTCGAATTCTCCGTAATGAAAGTAGTCTTGCATAACAACAGGCACGACGGTCTAGAGAATATATATTTTCATAGAGAATATGTTTTGATCGTACATAACAGTTAAGTTGGATTGAATAATGCTTATTTTCTTACTTCTACTCCTACTTGGCAGAAAAACAGAGTGAACGTCATGGAGAGCATCAGAACAAAGTAGTCTGTCAAGAACTCTGGTATGAAAAAAACAAAGAAGTTAAACAACGAATGATTTTAACAAAGAAGGACAGATTATTTGACAAATTACCTTTCAAATATCCAGAGTCCGCCACTGTGAACCCACTTGCATCCAACAAGCTCATTTGCCCTTGAGTTGACTTTTGACCAGACTGGGCCAAACTGTTAATGAAACGCTCACTGACAGTTAACATCCTCTGTCTAATGGCAGTACTGGTAAGCATAGTACTGTCAGCGACACTGCTTGTACTTGCTTGTCCAGAGTTATCCAAGCCCCAATCTGAAGATATGGCCCGTGCCGCCATAATTTGGTGACCGGATGGACCAGTAGTATCCGGGCTTTTGGCATCTTCTGGTATTGTTGGGGACTTTGCAGCAACCACTACGAAAGTAGAGTTAAGTAAATTAATGGAGATTTTCACATTTTAAGGTATACAAATTTTTAACTCTAATCTAGAAGTAACCTTGAATAGGTCTATTATTTCCAGATTGCACTGTAACTGCTGGAGTTGGCATATTAGCCCTTCTTTGTTGCCGCCTCATCATCTTCAATTCTCCAGAGAGATTGTAAAACATGAAGTATGTCAAAACAGCGAATATAGCCCACAGTACTGCCATAAATATCCCTGGTGCATTTAAAGGATTGATTTCCAGAAAACCAATGTTAAAATGGAAATAAGTAAGAATTAGCTGAAAAATAGGTCCCACTAAAATCCCTAACTGTCTTGTAGCGTTGCATATCGCCAGAATTGGAGTTCTTTCCTAAAAATGAGGTTACACACATTTCTATTTTAGAAGCTAATCCGCATCATGTATATATAGCCCCATTCCCGTGTAAAATTCTAATATTAATTAGTATCATACTTCAATTGCAGTAACGCGACAAACTTCAGCCAACATAGCACTGCCAGCAGCAGTTCCACATCCTGTATATCAATTTAAATATATATGCAAATTAAGAATGATACAAAATGATTCAAAAGATTACAGAAATGATTGTCATTGACAAAGAGTCATTTGTCATACCACAGACAAGACGTGAAATGAAAACGTTCCAAACGCTGTATCCCACGGTGTACTGCATGCTTCCAAAAATCATAAGCAATATGGAAACCATGGCAATGGTTTTCGTGTGTTCCTCATACACATCAGATAGCCGTCCACCAATGATACCTGATATGGCAGCAGAGAAGCTGTAAGCTGCAAAAACATTGTTGTTAGTTTAAGTTGGCTCAATATAAATATCTTGTACCGTGACATTCATTTAAATAGTTATTAAGCATTTATTACCGGATATAGTGAACCCTAGCCAGTTTTCGTTGGTGGCCCCCAGTGTTTTGAGATATGACAAGCATGAAGGCAAAATTACAGCTAGATTTTTGGGAAAATGCACACATTTAATTTCACAGTTTTCCGTACCAATAAAAACTGATACGTATTTATGTTAATTGAGTATGTTTAGAAGTTGCCATGCTAACCATATTCACACCCTCCGAGAAACAAGTAGCCTCCAACGATAATGAAGGAAAGCAGACGTTTCCTTTCATACTGCATGGTTTCCACCAAAACTGTTACAGATAGCGAAAGGGTTGACAAAAATTTAAAACACAAATAAATACATTTAAACAAATTAAAGAGTTTTCTAATAACTTCCTTGACCTCACCTTGTTGCCTAATTTTAATAAATCAAGTTTTAGTTGATTTCATGCCAAGGACTCTTAGTTGATGTGAGGTACTATAATTGGAAATATGTCCGTGCCGTAGTGTGCAGTGTGAAAAAAGCCACTCTACACTTCTGGCTTGCGCTTCTGTCACCGCACCAAATTCACAGACAGACAACAGTACAGTTCACACGATGGAATATGTAACTTATTATGTGAGGTGCTTCCTTGCATGCAAAATTAGCTTTCATGTGTAACACTTTTCACGTAAAATTAATCACTGCAGCAATGCTTAAACTGGACAAAGCCAAAATGATGGATCTAATCTTCATACTTAACACATCCTGGAATCAACCGGCTAATCTTTCAATTTAACCCTTCCTAAATGAAAAAATTAAAGAATTTTCTCAATCGTCCAAAACCTCTTTTTGGCGTAAATAAAGTGTTTTGGATTAAACTACAACAACAATTATCGAAATAATGACAGGATAGGGCAGAACACGCCCGTGTGTACATGCAATGTCGCTGTCACCATTTCCAGCAACAAGTAACCTTACTTAGCTTAATAATGGCACGCATATTCAGGTTAATTATTGAAGGATATGTCTTTTTTCATGTTTTAGTATAGAAATTAATGGGACAAGCATATTGAGCAACAGGGGGATTTTTTTACATACAACATACAAATAAGATGTTTTTGGATTTCTTGGATGGACAAAATACTCGATGATCCTGTCAAGGGTGACGAAAGTTGACTTCATCGCTTTAAGCATGTGAAGCTTCTCAAATGACTTGATGATAACACTTGGAAGAATGTTAATACTTTTTACTATATTCATTTTTGTTTATACCAAATTCATGCCCTATTATAAATGACATACATACACGCTGCCATTTCTCTATGCATCGCCATTAACAAATTCACATTTACATTCATAATTTCTCAAAAAATGTCAGTCAAAATAATAAGAAAAGGTCTAATCACATAATAATGTGAGAATGGACATCAAATTTATGAGATTCAAAATGAAATGTAACCATAATTCAGTTTTCATAAGGCCATCAATAATATGAGCTTGAGTAATTGATATGTTACTTATCTCTGCACAAGAGAAGTTGGAACTGCTTTGCAATAAAGAACGAAGGAATTTCATGTATAATTAGTGATATCTCAGTATTAGCCAGACAAATGACTTGAGTGAGTGGAAAGCATACTATCCGATTTCTGTTTTCTTACACATAAGTTACACATAGTGTGGTGAACACCCAAGTTAGCTTTAATGTATTTGAAGAAAAGTTTACATTTATGAACAAAATATCAGAGTAATCGTCTGATCGTTTGTTATCAGCATCTCTCAAAATCTCATCAGTTTATTACCATGTTACACATTTTGTAAGTTAAATGTGTACACATTTCCTCCATGCTAAAAAAAAGTCAAAAAGAGTACAACTTGCAACGTTTAGAATGCTTTTTCCATTATAACTGGTCATGTACCTTATTTACATGCGATTTCCAGAGTAAAACATCGAGAACATTGCCAAAACTACGGGGGTTGGTTATCTTTGATTTTTTATAGTATTCATTTTATTTAAGAGAGCATCATGTAGTTTAATTCTGTAAGTTAAACAATGCATTTAAATCTCGAGTCTCCCATAATCTGTTAGACATAAACAGGTTTACATTATAACATATACATGTATTTATGTATAATAAATATGTTTACATATTCGTAAACTAATTTCTACTTCGAAAGTTAAATCTGCATCTAAAAATTATTGGGAATTTTCTTTGTTTGGAATTAAAGAAAGAAGGCATGCAGCATGCAACACCCTTTTCTCACCCAGGACATGCATAACATCCATCATATAACGAAAAACTATTTTTTTGGCCTCTACTCTATACAAGTTAAATTAAAACACACTTGATGACTTTAACGTTACCTCCGAAATAGTCGTTACTAATTTAAAATGAAAGTTGAAGAGTCCAAATTGTATTTATTCTCTGAAATGAATGTTATTTAAAATTTGGCTATTATGTCTAATGAATAATCATAATGATTTCAGTAGCCGCTTACCATACCAGTGCACAATACTTTTTCATGGACCTCTTTTCATAAATGAGTAACACCTACAGATTTAACACAACGTGGCATTCAAGTTGACAACTCAGATTAAAACAGAAATAAATGTACAATCTACAAGTGGATTTAACATAACTATTATAAATCTACAATAATTGCACATACTATCAACTATCTACATTTACTACAAATTAAGCTGTATATTACAGATCAAAATAGTAGATATAAAACCACAATTTTGCAAAAATGATCATTTCAATAAATGGTTAAAAGAAACAAGTTTTGGAAGCACTTTTAATGGCAAGCATACAGTTATAATCTGGAAAATCATCGCTGTTGTTGTTGACCAACAACAATCTAGCTTCCGAGTTTGTTGGAAGGAAATCCATGCCGATTTTTTCTTTCTCTCCCTGAATTACCCAAGCTAATTCCCAATTCGCTGCAATCTTTTTAACATCACTGAGATTTCCCACTGTGGTAAATCCAACCAGGCCATCAGGAAGGCCACATCCTTGAATATTATTCCTAACATCGGCCGGAATGTCGGTACCAACACTCACAATGACAGTAGCATTATCCCTCAAAAGGCAAGTGCTAACTGCGGCAATCAATAGCGAAACTGAAGCATTTTGAGGATCTCCAATTACAATCCCAGCAACACCACTTGTCGTAATTGGAATGGACATGGAACTCCCTCTCATCGTTTCCACTTGGTAGGATAATACCGATGCCAAAATAGTAGTTGGAACGTTAGACAAATTAAAAAGTTGGCTTAATTTATCTGCTTTCACGTTGCTTGACAATTGGGTCCATTGGTTACATCTTGAAAGACCTTTTAGGTTAGTATAGCTAAGAATACAAAAATATACATGCATGAAAAGAATCAATCCACAAAAAAATGAACATCTAATGTTGATGCTATGTTTAGGTAAATTTTTACTACCTGGCACTCCTATTAGCTACTTTATTTGAAGCAGAAATTTTGCCCCTTGCTTGCCATGGAACCTCTAGTTCAGAGTGTAAATGGGGTATAGTTGAGTTTACCACAACCTTAGAAGCCTGTGGTAATGATAAAAATTTCAGTATAATTAATTAATTTCCATTCATACTCTACCTGTCGTATGCAAAAAAACGTTTCATGCTATAGCTTTTTTTAAATGACTTACGTTCAGTTTTTTGATTAGACTTGTGGTGGTGTTTATACAGTTTGAATATATCAAGAGGCGATCCGGGGTTCCAAAATTATTGCCTAAAGCGCACAACTCATTAACAGACCTATAAGGAACCAGCAGTAGTACATGTCCGAGATTCTCTTCTTTTAATGCTATCAGATCCGACGACAAGCCAAGATTGTATACCACAGTGGGGGATGAAAAATCCGTTGTTGAGCTTATTAGCTAGAAAACAAATAACACTTGATAGAGATTAAATTCATAAGCCAGCCCAGCAGTTCTGGCATTATCATCACAAAAGCTAAAACCTTTACCTTAGCACCTAACTTGTTTACACCATTTAGTAAAGACGACGTTTCTAAATGTCTGGCAACAAAATCACAGGGTGACATGGCTTTCACTCTCCAATCATTAACATTTTGGCCCCTGATCGTTTTTTCGAATTCTTCTAAAACCTGAGCATGTACTGGCTCGTGAACAAACACCAGCGAGCGGGCACGGTGATTTATCTGAATTGAAACAAAACGATAAACCAAAGAAATGGGCATACGCATAGTTTTTCCATCAATGTTGATATTTATGATTTGAATTATTTAGCACTAACACTCATTCCACACTGCCACGCGTTTCTCGATACCGAAGCCACTGCGGATGCCATATCTCCACTATTATCAATCACATAATGGATCGTTCGTCCTTTAGAAAGGTTTAGATATAACGCTGTAAAACAAATAAATTACCGTAGAATAAATCACTGTAAAATAAATTATGCATGCATTCATAGTCAAATTACATCTTTACGTACATGCCGTATCGACTGTAACAACTGGAGACAATGGGTTCCTGACTACACCATCTCCTATCTCAATCATTCCCTTTGATTTTCGATTGATTTGCTTATCAATAGCAGCTAGTTTGGCAAATGCCTCAGGACTCAAAACGTTAGGTGCTGTTACTATGACGCTTATCGGCTCATTTCGAATCCTATCATAATCATAATTAAAGAAAATAACAATGAGAAATTGCTGTACCGTGACAGCATTAAAATTATATTCACTTAATGTACAATAATTCCATTTTCTTACTTAGACTCATTTATTAAATCTGTCAAAATTACAACTGGAATGAGGAGGTGGATGCATGAGGCCACCCTTGGCGAGATGAGCAATACTACAGGGCCATCCACCTGTACTACCGCCGAAAATGCCGCAAGAAACCCACTCAAAGAGTAGGAAGTTGGATCCAAAATTGCATGCAATTGATTATATCCAGTTTCCAGACGTTTTCTCACTATTTTCATAAACCAATAAAATGACAATACAATAAACTAAATAGCTCCTTAACAGACCTGGTTCACAGATATGGGATTAGTCAACGGCTTACTCTCAGTTACTGTCGGACTTCTAAGACATTTTCCCCAATTTGGAAGATCTTCCTTCTCGATAACCCAAGTTGGCACTTGGCCGGCTGTAGCTTCTGCATGCACTAACGTGCTGGCTTGTTTCTTTAAAAGTTCCTCTAATCTACAACATAATATTGTAAACAATTTTAATCAAGGATAGTTGCATGATTTTAAATGCATCTGAATAGACATAAATTACAAAAACATACTTTTGAACACGCCCAGGTAATGCAGCTGGAGATGCAGAAGTCAAGTTCAAGTTATCCAGCTTACTGTAAATACGTTTGTAGACTTCTACCAAAACCTCTTCATTTTGAGCCATGTTAATTTTGGTCGACTTTTTCCCTTGCACATTGGAAGCTCCTTCCCCCACTGCATTTTCACTGATGTCGCCTCCATCATCCTCAAAATTTATGGCTGATCCGAGACCTTTTCCTTGCTCTTTCATCCATTTCTATATAACAAAAAGAAAGATAAAAACAATTAAAGTCCATGTTAAAGATCCAAATGTTTCCATATATCCAAAATCCTCAAGATTTACCTTGAGAGCGCTAAAATCCTCGGTCACACTTTCATCAAAATTCATCTCGTTAAATTTACTATTTAACTCCGATTTACTATTATTTTCCCCAGAACTTGTCATTGCACTTTGAAGAATCACTCTACCCAGCTGACACAAGATTTACTAAATCAACTGATCTAGTTCTAACCCTCTAAAATGCGTTTTCTAACGGAGAAATTCAAGTCTATCTATATTGATTAGCCTTTTAACTTCACCGATGTGATCTGTGTAAACGAGTAGAACTGTCTTTTTAAAATCTGTTGATGGTCTATTTCTCTGATTTTATTGAAAACCTATTGCTACTTGTTGTTCTCCTACAAACCATGAACTTGACAGGAATCACAATCACAGCTATCATGAATCTCTTTCAAACAGACTGATTATAAAATCACGGCTGTGATAAAGACTTTTATCTCTGAACACTTGCATCGACCAATACTAGTAACACATGTTGTTTTAATTACTGCATACAGATTACAACTTGTAATTTACAAGTACACACGGCAAACAGATCAATCAAAAAAAGTTTTATCTTCTAATCCCACTTGTGTTGTTAGCTGTGATTTGAACAAAAATCTTGATCACAGATTTCCAGTCACAGCCGCAGAGCACTAACAGTGACTACCAGCTACAGGGATGCAGAATGAAGATCCTCCAGTAATCCAGTCCCATGTCACATGCAATTGATACAATCAACTAAAATTTCTGGAATGGCATTTTAGTTCAGCTTCAGCTGCAATAGATTCTTTGTGCTTGAATGTTATATGACGGAATGCGTTTGTGTTTCGTCTTTGCCATGTCCATGTGCTTCTCCAAGTTCTCTAGAAAAATTGACATGCGTTGCTCGTTGAGCTTTTGGAACAA